>CM056052.1:22674618-22682118 GCA_029574335.1 Rana kukunoris | reverse complement strand
ACAGGAGTAATTTCAAATTTCGCGCGCCGTATCACTAGTTTGAATCCTCAAACCATGATACGGCGGCTTCGGGCTTCGATCCGAGAGGCTTACGTCTTCGTAAGCCTTCGGATCTACGCTGCGATATTTTTGCGGCCGCTGGGAGGAGTTTGCGTCGTTTTCATGCGTCGGGATATGCAAATGAGTTTTTACGGCGATCCACGAAGATACGAGTCTTCACAATCGCTTTCGTCTATTTTTTTATACGTACTGTTAGACCAGCTTTTTGCTGGTCTAACGGTGCGTAGCCCATGTTAAGTATGGCCGTCGTTCCCGCGTCGAATTTAAATTTTTTTTTTTTTTTACGTAACTCGTTCTCCGTAAACGACGCTACTCAAGAAAAAATGACGTAACGACGTGATTTCGCGCAATGCACGGCGGGAAATTTGCGAACGGAGCATGCGCAGTTCGATCGCCGCGGGAACGCGCCTATTTTAAATGCTTCACGCCCCCTACTCGCGTAGATGGATTGCGACGGGAGAAATACACTACGCCGCCGTCGTTTACTGGATAAAATCTACCTGGATTCCACGTAGAGCCAGGTAAAAAACGGCGGCGTAGTGTATTTCTGATACTCTACGCGAATCTAATTGTATGTGAATCTGGGCCCGAGTGCAGAGCTGTCACTTGTAAACACAGAAACCAGACTTCTGTGTTTACAAGTTCCCCAAGGTAAAAAAAAGCCCTTGAGACCCTTATGTAAGACCGAGGTGTGTTATTGAGACTGTCACTAGGCATAGCTCCCCACTGTCCCTGATTTCGAGGGACTGTCCCTGATTTGGAACAATGTCCCTCTGTCACTCCCCCTCACCTGTCCCTCATTTTGGTCTGATATATATAGTGGTATATAAAATGCACTTTTTATCTTTCAAAAAGTGTTTCCCAGCTCTAATCATTTCATCCAAATTCTAAATTGCTGCATTTGTAAGTTTCAAAAAGCCAATATAAAGGAATAGTAGTGGTAAAAAAAAAAGCACTTGTGGCTTTACCTAATCATTTTTAGAATTCTCCTTTAAGGGGGCGTGTCCTATGCTTACGTATCTTTTGATAATAGGTTTCCCTCATTCCCATGTTCAGATTCAGATGTTTGTTTTCTGTAGATTTTCCCTCACTTCCTGTCTGGTCAAATATTGTCAGCAGAAGAGGAAATGAAGAGAATTGTTTCTAACATAGACCTTTAAAGCAGTAAAAAAAAAAAACTAAAAAAAAAAACAAGGTTGGGCTGGATATAAGCTGTGAGCTCAGCAGTGGCCCAGAACATTCCTGCCGATCAGGAAAGTCAGAAGTCCTTATTGGCATATTTGTTTGTGGTCAGAGACTCAAAGTGGATGAATTACTAAAGATTGCATTGTGTACTGAGTCGGGTGGATATGTGATGGCTCTGAACTTACAATCATGCAGAAGAACTTAAAGCTGGACAAGTGTACCAATAATTATGTCACAATTAGAAAACACTCAGTTATTCTGCAGATAAATACTTCAGACAGACACATTTCCCTGATCTTGGTGTATGTAGGACCCTATATGGAACTCTTGGTGTATATGGAACCCTTGGTGTATATGGAACCCTTGATGCATATGGGACCTTTGGTGTATATGGGACCCCTGGTGTATATGGGACCCTTGGTATATATAGGACCCTTGGTGTATATGATACCTTTGGTGTATATGGAACCCTTTGTGTATATGGAACCCTTGGTGTATATGAGACCCTTGGTGTATATGGAACCCTTGGTGTATATGAGACCCTGGGTGTATGTAGGACCCTTGGTGTACATAGGACCCTTGGTGTATATGGGACCCTTGGTGTATATGGGACCCTTTGTGTATGTAGGACCCTTGGTGTATATTGAATCCTTGGTGTATGTCGGACCCTTGGTGTATATTGAACCCTTGGTGTATATGGAACCCTTGGTGTATATGGGACCCTTGGTGTATGTAGGATCCTTGGTGTATATGGGACCCTTGGTTTATATGGGTCCTTTGCTGTATGTGGGACCCTTGGTGTATGTGGGACCATTGGTGTATATGGGACCCTGGGTGTAGGACCCTTGGTGTATGTTGGACCCTTGGTGTATATGGGACCCTTGGTGTTGGACCCTTGGTGTATATGGAACCCTTGGTGTATATGAGACCCTGGGTGTATGTAGGACCCTTGGTGTACATAGGACCCTTGGTGTATATGGGACCCTTGGTGTATATGGGACCCTTGGTGTATGTAGGACCCTTGGTGTATATTGAATCCTTGGTGTATGTCGGACCCTTGGTGTATATTGAACCCTTGGTGTATATGGAACCCTTGGTGTATATGGGACCCTTGGTGTATGTAGGATCCTTGGTGTATATGGGACCCTTGGTTTATATGGGTCCTTTGCTGTATGTGGGACCCTTGGTGTATGTGGGACCATTGGTGTATATGGGACCCTGGGTGTAGGACCCTTGGTGTATGTTGGACCCTTGGTGTATATGGGACCCTTGGTGTTGGACCCTTGGTGTATATGGGACCCTTGGTGTAGGTAGGACCCTTGGTGTATATGGGACCCTTGGTGTAGGACCCTTGGTGTATGTAGGACCCTTGGTGTAGGACCCTTGGTGTATATGGGACCCTTGGTGTAGGACCCTTGGTGTATATGGGACCCTTGGTGTAGGACCCTTGGTGTAGGACCCTTGGTGTATGTGGGACCCTTGGTGTATATGGGACCCTGGGTGCAGGACCCTTGGTGTATGTTGGACCCTTGGTGTATATGGGACCCTTGGTGTTGGGACCCTTGGTGTTGGTCCCTTGGTGTATATGGGACCCTTGGTGTATGTAGGACCCTTGGTGTATATGGGACCCTTGGTGTAGGACCCTTGGTGTATGTAGGACTCTTGGTGTGTGTAGGAACCTTAGTTTAGGACCCTTGGTGTATATGGGACCCTTGGTGTATATGGGACCCTTGGTGTAGGGCCCTTGGTGTATATGGGACCCTTGGTGTAGGACCCTTGGTGTAGGACCCTTGGTGTATGTAGGACCCTTGGTGTAGGACCCTTGGTGGAGGACCCTTGGTGTATGTAGGACCCTTGGTGTAGGACCCTTGGTGTATGTAGGACCCTTGGTGTATGTAGGACCCTTGGTGTAGGACCCTTGTTGCACATTGGACAGGTTGTAGGAAGTGAAGCATGCCAGTGTATAGTGGAGTGTGTTGACTGAAGCACATTTTCTTGGTGTTGGAGGAGCAGTTACAGCCTGGGGCTGGGGGTAAGGTTTTTTTTTTTGCACAGCTCTTGGGAGGAGCTGACTTTTACTCATTGGAGGAAACGTGTTCTCAAGAGCTGATAAATGACCCGGGCTGCCAGGAACTGTCTGCACACTCTTTAAGGAGTGCCTGGGAGAGTCACAAGCGACCAGGAAGGAGCTGCTCACCTCCCTCTACCAGACCAAGACACTCAACAAGGAGCTATGACTGCACTCATGAGTCCCTACTCATGGTCCGAAGGCTTGGACTGCTCTACCATGGATGGAGACCTCTCAGATGGACTGTCCCCCCACAGGTCCCCCCGGGAGAAAGGCTCAGAGACCCGGATCAGGAGACCCATGAATGCCTTCATGGTTTGGGCAAAGGACGAGAGGAAGAGGCTGGCGGTGCAGAACCCCGACCTACACAATGCGGAGCTCAGCAAGATGCTGGGTAAGATATGGGGGGCCCCTGGTGGGACCTCATCTACTGGACCTCACCTGCTGAAGGATCCTCTGTGGTACCGGCCCACTGATTGTCATTTCATACATCTACCTACCTCTACCTCTTCTTCTAAGTATTACTAACCATAGAACATCTATACGACCAGTCTATCTATCTATCTATCTATCTATCTGTCTGTCTGTCTGTCTATCTATCTATATATCACAGTCTATCTATATATTTTCATTATATGTATGCTAAGTCTTCTAAAAATAAATAAATAAGAATAATAATAATACTATTAATTGTAGTAGTGGATAATTCTCTTGTATAGATAATTCTAACGATCTACTTTCTACAAAATCTATACATTTTAATTGTATGTTTGCTTCTAGCTACTACTGTCTCTTCTTCTAAGTATTACAATTATAGATAATGCTCGTAGCCTATCTGTCTATCTATCTATCTATCTACAGACCTTTTTTAGAAAAATGTCTGCATTAAATTACCTCGCTATCTTATTTTATATACTAAATGTAAATAATCATTTCAGCCTATCTATCTATCTATCTATCTATCTATCTATCTATCTATCTATCTATCTATCTATCTATCTATCTATCTATCTATCTATCTATCTCCTTTCCATCGACATCTCTCCCTTTAGAATTAATGTAAATAAAAAAAATCTAGATAGTAATTAGGGACTGATTTACTAAATGAGTTGAGAATGTTCACTTAAGTTACCAATCATGTGAAGTTCTTGTGTATATATATATTTTTTATTTGCACATTATTAATAATTAAAATAATTTTATTGAACATTCTCAATCCATTTGTGAACAAAGCATTATCTATCTATTATATTTTCTTTCTGCATCCACCTACCTCTCTCTACTTTTAGGTATTAATAATTATAGATAATACTCGCAGTCTATCTATCTATCTATCTATCTATCTATCTATCTATCTATCTATCTATCTATCTATCTATCTATCTATCTATCATTATATCCAACTGCTGTCTAACTTTTTCGTTATATAGATATATTCAGAAATGTACACATTCATTGACTATTTCTTAAGCAAATCTATTAACATCACAACTATAATAATTTGCCAAAATCTATCTTCTATATCAATCTATTATCTATCTATTATAAAAACTATCTATTTATTTTATTTTTTCTTTCTGCATCAACCTACCCCTCTCTCTTCTTTTAAATATTAATAATTATAGATAATCCTCTCAGTCTATCTATCTATCTATCTATCTATCTATCTATCTATCTATCTATCTATCTATCTATCTATCCCATATCTATCTTCTTTGTAGATAGGAAAGTAAGGAGTGATTCCAGCAAAACTATTATTATTAGCAATTAATGATACTCTACCTGTATGTCTGTCTATCTATCCATCAACTCTGATGACTATCTATCTATCTATCTATCTATCTATCTATCTATCTATCTATCTATCTATCTATCTATCTATCTATGATTTTCTTTGTATATAGGAAAGAGATGAGTGATTTCAGCAAAACTATTATTATTAGCAATTAATAATAAACTATCTATCTATCTATCTATCTATCTGTCTGTCTGTCTGTCTGTCTGTCTGTCTGTCTGTCTGTCTGTCTGTCTATCTATCTATCTATCTATCTATTCCACATATACCCACATATTTCTTCTCCTAAGTATTAATAATTCTAGATAATCCTCCCAGGCTTTCTCTCTGTCTATCCACAAACGTGTATTCCTGATCATGGTTGCATTCACTAGATTAAAATGTATCCATATGGAATGAATAGAGTTTGTCAAGTTGTGACAGGAGGAATACAGACACATGAAGCACACCTGAAATAGGAAACGAGACAAAGCAGAGAGATAGTTCTGCTTCCTATGCCACCTTAGGGGTTCATTCTCTAAAAAGCTGCACGTTGATTGGCTGCTTCTATGGATCACTAACTGACAACAATCCTACAGGAAGAAGAATTTTTTTTTGTAGCAGTTTCTTTGTTGTTAGCATGTGATCATATAGGAGGACCCAGGATTGCAGTGCAGACAGTGTGCCTACTATACAGGGCTGTCACGGCTTGCTGGGACTTGTAGTTCTCATGTAGTTCTCCCCTCTATAGAAATCCTGGGCTTCATGAGAACTACAAGTCCCAGCATGCTGTAGTTCCCCTGTAACACAAATGGCAAAGGTAAAGGCCCTATAGAAATCCTGAGCTTTGTGAGAACTATAAGTCCCAGCATGCTGTAGTTCCCCTATAACACAAATTGCAAAGGTATACACTTTTCTGTAACACATGCCTCCCTGACTCTGGATTTATTAGTCCTGTATTTATTGGGATCTGCTATAAATATTAGTATTATACAGGGTTTAATAATAATGATAATAATTAATAATAGTAATAATAATAATAATACAAGTAATAATAGTAATAATAATAATAATAATAATAATAATAGTGATGATAATAATAATAATAATAATAATAATAATAAATACATAAAAAATACAGTAATAATAAAAATTAAACCTACAGGGGGGATTTATTCACAGGGCCTACTCTCCTGTAAATTAGGAATGACAGATAAGGCAAACACTTAAATAATGGGGATGGGGGGATTTATTTTCTACATTGCCCCCTATTACAGAAGAAGCTAGAAAAGGGGGGCATTCTACACACATAGGGGTACAAGACATACATAGGTGACAGAGGGGGCAACTGGTGCAATGAAGAGCACGTGGAGGAAGGTAGAGAATGAAAAAAGAAAAGAATAAAAAATCAGTATGAAGGAGATTATAGAGATGAATGGTATGCCTGGGACTGTCTGCTCTCTCTGTGGGCTCTTCTAGTCTTTACAGGGATTAGTAGGGATCATGGAGGGTGCAGTCAGGGATTGTACACTTGTTTGTGAAGTTCTGGCTGAACTCTCAGAAGAGAGAGGAAGCTGACTGATTTCAGACACCAGGGCCACATTCCCTCTTATCAGTCTGCAGGACTTTCCGAAAAGGGTTCAAATCTATGAGCTACAGGGCCACTCCACAGAAGCTAATAGAGCAAAAACAACAACAATACAAATCATAGCAATATAGCAACAACAGTGAATAAAAAAATAAACTCCACAGAAGAAATAATAATAGCATCAATAGTGAAAGGAATAACTCCACAAAAGTAGTAGTGAAAAAAAAAGTAAATAAATATATAAACAATAATGTTAATATAGCAACAGTGAATAAATAAAAAGAAAATAAACTCCACGGAAGAAATAATAATAGCATCATTAGTAAAAACAACAACAACCGCAAATAAATAATTTAAAAAAAAAAATCCACAGAAGAAATAATAAAAGCATCATTAGAGAAAACAATAACGCCACAAAAGTAGAAGTGACAAATGAGAAAATAAATAAATATGAATGGTAATATAGCAACAAAAGTGAATAAAAAAATAAGCTCCACAGAAGAGATAATAATAGCATAATTAGTAAAAACAATTGCGCCACAAAAGTGGTAGTGAAAAAAAAGTAAATAAATAAATATGAATGGTAATATAGCAACAACAGTGAATAAATAATAAGAAAATAAACTCCACAGAAGAAATAATAATAGCATTATTAGTCAAAACAACAACAGCGAATAGATGATAAAAAATAAAAAAATAAAACTCCACAGAAGAAATAATAATATCATCATTAGTGAAAGCAACTCCACAAAAGTAGTAGTAAAAAAAATAAAAAGTAAATAAATAATAATGGTAACAACAGTGAATAAAAAAACGATATAGAAT
>CM056052.1:22447118-22664618 GCA_029574335.1 Rana kukunoris | reverse complement strand
GAGAAGAGAGAGAGAGGAAAAGGAGAGTGGGAAATAAAAGAAAATTAAAGAGAGAAGGGAAAATATTGCGAAAGAAAGAAAGGAATGAGAGAGATTTTTCTATCTCCTTACAAAACAAATACATTATGATCGATATATATCTATATTAAGGTAGAAAAAAGGGTTTATATGGGTCCAATATTTTAAGATTCGACAAACATTTGTGATGCAAGTACTGTAGCAAACTAGTAGTTTAATCAATGTGAGAAAAACACATCTATCTATCATTCTATCTCCGCGTCTCTCTATATATTGTAATCTCTGTTCAGTTTTTTTTTTTTTTTTTTTAAGTATTGTGTTTGTGACAATTATATTTATGGAGCCAGATATTAATTTGTACTGTTTTCTTTCTTTCTCTTTCTTTATTTCTATCTTTCTTTCTTTCTTTCTTTCTTTCTTTCTTTCTTTCTCTTCATTCCTTTCTTCCGTCCGTTCTTTCTTACTTTCCTTCTTTTTCACATTTTATTTAGCCTTAAATTGGAGTTTGGAGGCAGAAAAAACGTAAAGCTCTCCTAAAGTCGTCTAAACTCTCTACATTTCTTTTCTATATGAGCGTTTTTCAGACTTTTTTTTGTGCCGAGTTGTGCATCGAGCCTGAATAAAAAAGTTACCTCTATCTATCTATCTATCTATCTATCTATCTATCTATCTATCTATCTATCTATCTATCTATCTATCTATCTATCTATCTATCTATCTATCTATCCATTTATCTTTTAAATTATTCAATGTTTTTATGCGAAAATTTCAAAGAAATAATTGTAAATGTATGTACTTATTTAGGAATTAAAAAGAAAAATAAGTCTAAGTTCCCTAACCAAAAGAAAACTAAATATTCTTTGCTAGAAATGTTTTTTTACTTTCAATAGATTTTTATTTTTTCAAATAAAGAATACAGATAAATTATGACAAAAGGCTGAAATTACATCATCAAAACATTCAACAAACCGGGCATAATGACAGTAACAATGACTCAATTGATTTCAAATTTCCCAACTATGGGTTGATTAAAGGAATCCAGCGAGCTTAATAACAGAGGAAGGGGCGGAAAAAGAGGTGTATATGGTGATCTTGCGCTCAGGGGAAACCTGCCTGTCCCGGACACCCCTAATGGGATCAATCTGTGTCCCAGCCAGGCGCCTCCCAATCCGCCTCCTCCTATAAATTTATTTGATGGGAAATTAGTGGGTTCGAATTTGGCTTCATTGAACCTCTAGCTCATACTAACAAAATAAGATAGGCCTATAGTGTTACCAAATTGCCCATATGAATAACCGGACGAAGAACAAAGAACATTACCTTCTGGTCATACAACTGTCTTAAAAGAGTAGAAGTAAAAAAAAAGGAGAGAGAAAAGTGGGGGTAAGAAAGAGGGAAAGGAAGGGAAACATGAGCTTAACTAGTACTGAAGGATGCAGGTTGCGTGGGGTGTACCCCAGTCGCCAAAGGTATACCACAGTGGGATGCCCATGATCCCCACACGGCTTCAAATTTCTGATTCGTGTTTGAAAGAATGCTGGCCAGTTTTTCCTGCACCATGATCCACGAAATCTTGCGTTTTATTTCTGCAATGGAAACCCTGGGCTGTTTCCAAGCCCTGGCGATGGTAATTTTAGCCCCGAGGAGCATAAATCGGATCAGCTTCTGATTGGGCTTGGATATACCCGGAATCCGAGCATTTAGGAGAGCTACAGGAGCCGTTCTGGGGACCGAGCAACCAGGACTGTACAAATGAGGTTAAAAAATCCTCTTCCAGATTGGTCTGATTCTGGGACATTCCCACCAGACATGCACCATCGAGCCCAGGAGCTGACAACCTCTAAAGCAGCTGGGATCTGATGATGGGTAGATGGCCGCAAGCCTGGCGGGAGTCATATACCACCTCATAAGGACCTTTAAGTTTGCTTCCATCAGGGAAGTATTCAAGATGCCCTGATAAGAATCAGAACAAGCTGCCTGCCAGGTCTCCAACTCCCACCCTATTTGGAGGTCTGCCTCCCAAGCCGTCATATAGGAAGACTTCTCAGTCGGGCGGGTGAGTGAAGAGTAGATGACAGATATTCCTCCCCTTTGTCCCATGGTCTGCCCGCACCAGAGCTCATAATCTGTAAATTTGGGAGGTAGAGGCCTATCCGTCCATAAAGTGTGTAGGAATTGTGATATTTGTTTGAATCTGAATTTTTCAGTGTCAGGGATGTCCAATTTAGTCACACAGTGGTCTAGTGTAAGAGGGCCTTTGGATGTGAAGAATTGTCCTATGCGGTACAGACCCTTATCCAACCACCAACTGAATGCTTTCCTGTCCATTCCCGGTGGGAAATCCGGGTTTTGGAATACACTGGCTAGAGGTTGACCTTTCGAAACCAGGGCAGGAAGGTTACGAAATCTATCCCAAAGGGCGTAGGATTGAGAAAGGAGGGGGACAAAATGGGTGGTCTTCTCTTTTGGGGCACCAGAGTAAGTGTTCTATGGAGAACCGGGGGACAGCTTGACCCTCTATGTGGACCCAGTCTGGTTTGTCCAGTTTAGAGTAAACTACGGATAGTTGAGCTAGTCTGGCAGCTACGAAGTACTTATATAGGTGCGGTAGTCCTAGTCCTCCTCTTTTCCTATGGTTATATAGCGTGTTTTGGGGGATTCTGTAACCTGACTTGCCCCAAATGAATTTGAGTATTTTGCTTTGTAAAGTCTGCACGTGATCTTTTCTGATGGGAATGGGAAGGGAGCGGAATAGATATAAAATTCTAGGAAGTAAAGTCATCTTTATAGAGTTAATTCTGCCCAGCCAGGAAAGATCATACTTAGCCCAGTTATTCATGTCGGCCGTAAGTTTTTTGGTATAGGGGAGGATAGTTATTTGTGTAAAGGGATTCTGTCCGAGCTGTTAAGGAAATCCCTAGATATTTGATAGATGAGGGACACCATTCAAATTTGAATGACTGTTGGAGGAGAGATACTGTAGGAGGTGGAAGGGATACGTTCAAGGCTTGTGATTTGGCATAATTGACTTGGAGACCTGAGAATTTAGAGAATTCCGAAATTACCTTACAAAGGTTTGGTAGGCAAGTAATAGGAGAAGTTAGAAATAGTAGTAAGTCATCGGCAAAGAGCCCACATTTATGAGTTTGATCTCCACATGAAACGCCTCGAATGTCGGGGTTCTGTCGAATGGCTATCGCTAGGGTTTCAATTGCCATCGCGAAAATGATTGGGGAGAGGGGGCATCCCTGTCTGGTACCCCTTGCTATGTCTATTGGAGAAGAGTAGTACCCTTGGATTCGAATTTGGGCCTTTGGTTTAGAATAGAGAGCTTGTATTACACCCATAAATCTTGGGCCAAAGCCCCATCGTTCTAGTAGGGGGAGAAGATATTGCCAGGACACAGAATCAAAGGCCTTCTGCAGATCAAGAGATAGGAGAAAGCCTTTTTGTTTCGGACCTCCGTCCCAGTTGGATTGCAAAATTGAGACAATGTCCACTGCCCTTCTCACTTGATCTGGGCCTTGTCGACCTGGAATAAATCCGACTTGGTCCTTGTGAATATATTTATTAATGAAAGAGGAGATACGGAGAGCTAGAATTTTTGTAAGAATTTTTAGGTCGTTATTTATCAGAGAGATGGGGCGATAGTTACAGACTTCTTCTGGGTTTTTTATCCGGCTTTGGGATAACCGTAATGTATGCTGTATTAAGTTGCGTACCCAGAGGGGTGCCTTGAGTTTTGGAATTAAAAAAGTTTGTCATATGTGGGACTAGGGTATCTGCAAATGACCTGTAATAGAGGGCCGACAGTCCATCTGGGCCTGGGCCGAGCCCTTTCGGAGGCCCTTGATTACTGTCGCCACCTCTTCAATCGAAAAGGGTGCTTCCAGCCTGTCTCTGTGTTCTACATCTAAGGATGGGATGGGTAGGCTGTCCAAAAGTTGTCAATCGAAACCCTGGGAATCTGTGGAGGGGCACTATACAGGTCAGAATAGAATGTTTCGAATGCCTCCAGGATCTTTTTAGGGTTGGATGTAGGTTCTTGACCTGCCAAGCGTATTTTGGGTAAGGAGTGAAACCTTGTTTTAGGGGACAATTTGGTCGCTAACAACTGGCCTATTTTTCCTTTTTGGGTGTAAAATTTATTGCCACTCCAGCGGAGAGATCTCTCCGCCTTCGTTGTGAGGGCTAAGTTAAGTTCTAATCTCAGCTTGTCAATATTCTCTAGTAAGGCTAAAGATGGTTTCTTTTTGTGTTGTGCCCTTAGGGTCCTATAAGACTTCTCCAGACGTACAATTTCTGCTTCGTGTTCTCTTTTGATTCGCGTGGAGATCTGAATGATCTTCCCTCTAATAGAGGCTTTATGGGCTGCCCACAGGGTCTCCGCAGAGATATCCTCAACATTGTTAATTGTGAAATATTCTTGAAGGGCTTTATTAATTTCCGTTGTAGTGGTTGGATTGGAAAGAATGGACTCATTTAGCCGCCAATGTCCGTTCCTTGCCATACCTGCTAAAGAGCGGATGGACATGATGACCATAGAATGGTCAGATAGGACTGTGTCTCTGATTTGGGCCTTGATCACTGCCGGAAGTACAAATGAAGGGATTAAAATATGATCGATCCTGGCATAGGTACTATGCGGGTGAGAGTAATGAGTGTAGTCCCTCTTTGAGGGGTTAGACTCCCGCCAAACATCCGTCAACCCCCTGTCATGGAGTAGTTTGGCAATTTTCAGGCTGACCCTAGAGGGTCTAGTAAGTTGAGCGGACAGAGGTCTGGATTTGTCCAAACCCTGGTCAAAAGCCACATTGGAATCCCCCCCCAAATGACTGTACCTTCCAGAAGTGGGGTTAAAGTGTCCAAGGTTAATTGGAAAAACTTGTCTTGCCCTTTGTTGGGAGAATAGTATGAGACCAGGGAGTATAGATGACCCTCAATTTTACCTTTAACCAGTATAAATCGTCCCTCTGGGTCTTTGAAGTCAGAGAGATACTCAAAGTTACAGGATTTGGAGAAGAAGATTGCGACCCCCTTGGTCTTGTTCTCGGCATTAGCCAAGTAGAGAGGGGGGAAAGTGAGAGTGGACAAATTTGGGACTGTACCGCCCAGGAA
The DNA here is from genome assembly GCA_029574335.1 of Rana kukunoris. Taxonomy (NCBI): domain Eukaryota; kingdom Metazoa; phylum Chordata; class Amphibia; order Anura; family Ranidae; genus Rana; species Rana kukunoris. The sequence continues at coordinate 22,659,482 of CM056052.1, read as the reverse complement.
AGTGGGTCTCTTGGATCATGAGAATGTCTAGTTTGAGTGATTTGTAGCTATCAAAGATCTTTCGCCTTTTGACTGGGGAGTTCAGGCCTTGAACATTATGTGTGCTATGTTGAGGAGCTCTGTACGTGGTCAGCCATGGGGAACTGAAAAGCAACTCTGTCTGTCTCTACCTCCACTCACCCTGAGATGTCTTCTGTCCTCCCAACCTTGCCATTTGTCAGGATGGATGACTGGCAGCCCAGTGGACATTCCTCGATCGTAGGTACTGCAAGCTGAAAAATAATAAATGGTTAGGCTCATGTGGGAAAGATGGGGAATAGAAAAGGAAAGGACAGATTCGAAAGAGAGAAAGAAGTGGTGAAGAAGACTCCCAATCCAACTAAGGAAAGAGAGAAAAAATAAGAAAAAATACATTCTCGGGGAGGGGAGATGCTCCTCGAGAATTTCTACCAAGGTAGATCAAAAAAGGGCTTGCTCCAATTGCGAACAAGCGACCTCGCCCCCAGAAACCTTCTGGAGTCTAAGGGAGAGGTGGAGGTACATGGGGCCCACCCCAGCCAGGGCGCCCCTGAAAAATTGGTTACAACAACTATCAAAAAACGAAACCGGAAGGAATTGAGTAATTCTAAACCCAGTTTGGTCGGATCTAAATCCGATCCGGATGTCCCCCCGTCCCCCCCCCAACGGGGATCGAGGAGGAGGGGACCTCAGAAGCAAGGTGGGGACAACCCCCTGCGGAAAAATTAGAATAAATGAAGAGATCTTTTTAGCAGGAGAAATACTGTTGAAATGTCAATTATCCAAAAAGTTGATTCTTCTGATCAGAGAACGTCTAAATCTCAGGCATAGGACCGACCAAAAATCTTGAAAGTTTAAGGAGTATATGACCAATGTGTCAACCGAGATCTGGGTAAGTGGGTCCACTGTCTCTAGCTTTCTTAGATCTCGACCTGGTCCAGAGTAGGGAATTAGGGCTGGTAGGGGTCGGTCTCTTGGAGGTGTTTGGGATGCTATGAGAAGTATCCATGGCGGGTTCTTGCGAGATGAGCTTAAGGCGCTGTAGTAGTCTTTCTCCATCAGGAAAATTTGAGAAGGAGTAGTTTTTCCCTTTATCCGAGAACTTGACCGCAAAGGGGAATGCCATTTATATTTTATATCCTTTTGGACCAGGACTAGGAGTAGCGGCTTTAATGACCGTCTTCGCTGCATTGTGGAGGGAGAAAGGTCTGCGTATATTTGGACGGGATGACCTTGGCACAAAACACTGGGCACAGAACGTGCTAGTCTCATGACTTCATCCTTTACAGCGTAAAAGTGGGGTTTGGCGATGATGTCCCGCGGGTGAGCCGTCCTTTCTGGGTGGTCCCAGGGCTCTGTGGGCTCTATCCAGCTCTAAGCGAACTTGAGGGATGTTTGGAATCAAGTTCTGGATCAAATTTTGTACCGCTGCTGTAGTGTCAGTGATGGATTCGGGCAGTCCCCTGATCCGAAAATTGTATCTCCTGGATCTGCTCTCCAACTCGTCGATCCTGGAAAGGGCCACATCCAATTGCTCCTGTACTGTATGAATATGTTCTGAGTTCTGGTCTGTGGCTGCCACCGTTTGATCAAGCTTGTCTTCTATCGCTTCAATTCTGGTGCCCAGATTCTGGAAATCTGCTTTCAAATCTCCTGTTATTTTGGTAGCAGTCTGAGCGAGTCCCCTATCCAGGAGTTCAGCCAGAGCCTGATATAAGTCAGTCACAGAGAATGCAGACGCTGCTGACAGGGTGCTGACAGAGAATTGAGCAGGCTGGCTCCTTATGTTAGTTCCTATGAGTGGTAGTGCAGAGCCCTCCCTATTTATGCCCTCCATATTACTGCCTGCCAGGGGTTCTGTGGGAATTGTTGAGGGGGACATGTCCTGCTGGTAACTTACTTGGACCAGTGGGGTAAAAGGCAGGGGTACCATATTTGACAAAATCCTTCCCTCAGGCATCTCCTCAGCTCCGTTCTTGTGAGGTGCTGCAGCGGCGGCCATCTTGGATTTTTGCCGTTTTTTTTAAATGACTAAAATGCGGCTTTAAAGTGTCCCTTTAAAAAAAATTATGATGATAGGGGGTGCCCTGGTGTCTGGGAAGCCGTGTGTGGTGATAGTTCCCCTTCCAGCCCGTTTTTGGCTGACTTATGGGCGCCGCTGGTCTGGGGTGGTGAGGAGCTCCCGGCTCAAGCAGCCATCTTCAGAGCTCCGCGCATGCGCCTCTCTGCTAGAAATGTTTTTTATGTTATAGATCTGTACCCTGTGTGTGTAGATATATGTATGTATATATGTATGTGTGTTTATAAAGGGCGTGTTACTCTTTATGATGATATATAGATAGATGAGATGTGTATATATATATAAAAAAGTATATCTATATATATAAAAATATTTCACCTACTACTCCCTACTGTACTATATCTATTGTATGTATATATATATATATATATATATATATATATATATATATATATATATATATAAATAAAATAGATAATATATATATAAACACACACACACACACATGTACACCGTATATATATACATTGTATGCATATGCATATAAATATATATATAGTATATATATATATATTTTTTTATATATATATATATAAAAGTATATCTAGCTATATATAAAAATATTTCACCAACTACTCCCTACTGTACTATATACTATATATATTATATATATATATATATATATAAATATATATATATATATACTGTATATATTGTATATTATATATATATATATTATATATATATATATATTATATATATATATACACACACACACACACACACAACACATGTATGCATATATATATACATATACTGTATGCATATAAATAAAAAAAAATACAGTATATATACATATATATAGATAGATATCAAGTACAGTAGGGAGTAGTTGGTGAAATATTTTCAGGCTGAGTACTGTTCTGTCTTCGGGGCACTGATGATGATGATGATGATGATGATGAGGAGGAGGAGGAGGAATGAATAGGGAGGAAGTTGTGTCATTTTTGTGGGATGTGATGGATTCATCAGGGTGGTATTTTTATAGTTGATCTGTATGGAAAGTCAATGTACTATGCAGCTGATGTGGCATGCAAAAAAACAAAACAAAAAAAACATTAGCATCCAATCGGATTGGGGCATGGAATTGGGCAGCCAAGTTCACACAGACCACATGAGTTTGTCTTCCACCCAATCAGAGGAGGTTTTAAACAATATAAAGTTTCCTCTGGATGCTAACTAGATGGTCACATAATATTATTTCTAATTGAACCTTGGTTGAGAACTTTGATAAATAAAGCCCTTAGTAAATCATAAGGTCCTTGTGCGTTTCCAAGGGATACATTTGTAGTAGTGTGTAGAATTCGGATATCTAATGATATAAAATGTATCTAATGAAATGTACAGAGGAGAGAGGAGTGTGATCAGAGCAGATCTCTACCGACACAACGTTACCGACACTATTTACTTGGAGAGAAATCTTTCCATTTTCTAATTTATTATTTTACTGGCTGACTCACTGCAAGTCTCATCAACAATGGAATTAACTCATTTCGTTTTATTGGCCATATGTACCCAGCTATAAAACTTAGCTTTTTAATTAAGTCTGTAAGAGAAGGCAGACAAATTACATTCGGATCGCTTTTCTTTGGCCCCTCTATGGCTTCTCTGGAGTCCCTGTAAGGCTCCTCTATGGCCCCTTTATTGCCCCTATATCGCTCCTTTATGTCCCCCATGTGGCTCCTCTATGCCCCTATATTGCTCCTTTATGTCCCCTGTGTGGCTCCTCTATGCCCCTATATCGCTCCTTTATATCCCCTATGTGGCTCCTCTATGTCCCTATATGGCTCCTTTATGTCCCCTATGTGGCTCCTCTATGCCCCTATATCGCTCCTTTATATCCCCTATGTGGCTCCTCTATGGCCTATTTATTGCTCATCTATCGCTCCTTTATGCCCCGATGTGGCTGCGCTATGGCCCCTTTATTGCTCATATATCGCTGCTTTATGTCCCCTATGTGGCTCCTCTATGGCCCCTTTATTGCTCCTCCATCGCTCCTTTATGGCCCCTTCCTTTATGTCCCCTATATGGCTCTTCTATGTTCCCTATATTGCTCCTCTATTGTTCCTTTATGTCCCATATGTGGCTCCTCTATGGCCCCTATATTGCAACTCTATTGCTTCTTTATGTCCCCTATGTGGCTCCTATGGCCCCTATATTGCTACTCTATTGTTCCTCTATGTCCCCCTATATTGCTCCTCTATTGTTCCCTTATGTCCCCTATGTGGCTCCTCTATGTCCCTTATATTGCTCCTTTATGTCCCCTATGTGGCGGCTCATCTATATGTCCCTTATATTGCTCCTTTATGTCCCCTATATGGCTCCTCTATGTCCCCTATATTGCTCCTTTATGTCCCTTATGTGACTCATCTATGTCCCTATATGTCCCCTATATTGCTCCTCTATTGTTCCTTTATGTCCCCATATGTGGCTCCTCTATGTGCCCTATATTGCTCCTTTATGTCCCCTATGTGGCTCCTCTATGTCCCCTATATTGCTCCTTTATGTCCCCTATGTGGCTCCTCTATGTCCCTATATTTCTTCTCCATGTCCCCTATATTGCTCCCCTATTGTTCCTTTATGTCCCCTATGTGGCTCCTCTATGTCCCCTATATTGCTCCTTTATGTCCCCTATGTGGTTCCTCTATGTCCCCTATATTTCTTCTCTATGTCCCCTATATTGCTCCCCTATTGTTCCTTTATGTCCCCTATGTGGTTCCTCTATGTCCCCTATCGCTCCTTTATGTCCCCTATGTGGCTTCTCTATGTCCCGGTCCCCTATATTTCTTCTCTATGTCCCCTATGTGGCTTCTCTATTGTTCCTTTATGTCCCCTATGTGGCTCTTCTATGTCCCCTATATTTCTTCTCTATGTCCCCTATGTGGCTTCTCTATTGTTCCTTTATGTCCCCTATGTGGCTCTTCTATAGTTCCTCTATGGTTCTATGCTCATGTGGCTGCTCTATGGTCACTATGTGGCTCCTGTATTTTTGTTTTTTTATTTTTTTACATTTGATAAACACATTTTAGCAATAAAACTTTATCCGAATCCAGGACTTCACCAGTATGCGGCATCATCACTCATTGCAGAGGATATCGGCCATGTCATTAATTATTGTCAATTAATTAATCGATCTGCAGTATGAAGAGAGGGAAGGGAGAGTGGGCGCTATGGGCTATTTACTAAAGACTCACAACGATCGGGAGGATTCCACATTAGACTCCTTCAAATGTCTTCCTTTTATATTTTCTTTAATTGGTTGTTAAAAAAAAAAAGAAGAAGAAGAAGAAGATCTCCGAAGAGCGGGGGAAAGAATTACAGCTGCACTAAACCAACCGACATATATAGTGTACCAATTATAGACAACAAAACAAACAACAAAAACAAAACAAAAGCACTAGCAACAAAAACAACAAATACATATAATAATAATAATAATAATAATAATAATAACGATAATAATGTTAAGAATAATATTAATTCATACTACTACTGTAATAATAATAATAATAATAACAACAACACAAGTGAATAAAGAATTCCGCAGATGATATAACAAATAACAATAATAGTAATAATTAAGAAAATAATCACAATGATATCTATCTATCTATCTATCTATCTATCTATCTATCTATCTATCTATCTATCTATCTATCTATCTATCTATCTATCTATCTATCTATCTGTCTAATTATATATAATATCAACAAGAATCAATGCATAGAACTTCACTGCAGAAGTAAGTAAGTATAATATATCCATATATGTGAGATAAATAGATAGATAGACAAATACACATAGATAGGTTGATAAAAATAGATAGATAGACATATAAAGATAGATAGATAGATAGATAGATAGATAGATAGATAGATAGATAGATAGATAAATGATAACACATAGAAATATAGCTATCTATCTTTATCTAGGCAGAGAGATATAGATTTCCCAATATTGAAAATCTATATAGAGAGCAGGATATGTATGTAAGTATAATGTATCCATATATGTGAGATAGATAAATAGATAGATAAAAATAGATAGACAAATAGATAGATATATATATAGATAGATAGATAGATAGATAGATAGATAGATAGATAGATAGATAGATAGATAGATAGATAGATAGATAGATAGATAGATAGATAGATAGATAGATAGATAGATAGATAGATAGATAGATAGATAGATAGAGAGATAGATAGATAGATAGATAGATAGATAGATAGATAGATAGATAGATAGATAGATGGATAGATAGATAGATAGATAGATAGATAGATAGATAGATAGACAGATAGACAGATAGATAGATAGATAGATAGATAGATAGATAAAGATAGATAGATAGATAGATAGATAGATAGATAGATAGATAGATAGATAGATAGATAGATGATATATAGAAATATAGCTATCTTTTTAAAGAGAGTAGGATATGTATGTAAGTATAATATATCCATATATGTGAGATAGATAGATAGATAGATAGATAGATAGATAAAAATAGATAGATAGATAGATACAAATAGATTGATCGATAAAAATAAATAAATGGTCAGATAAAAAAAAGTAAAATAGACAGATAAAAATGGATAGATAGATGGATAAATAGATCTCATGTTTGCTTTCATTCCCCCCCCCCCCCCCCCCCCCACTAGTAGTAATCATGTAAAATGTAGAATACACATATATTTCTACATACATGTACACCTCCATACTATTGCAGGCATACTGTGCACTGTATAATTTCTCTGGTGCTCTCAGTCCTGTGACCTGGACATCCCATCAGATAGGAGTCAAATCCAGTTACTGTAAATCCCCCCTCCAGACACCCCCCCCCCCAGCTGAGTGTAGCAGCTGCTCCCCCCCAGCACAGGAGTGTCAGAGCCCAGGGGTGTGCTGATGATGATGATTATGATGACGGGGCCAGTTGTTATGATCATCCCTCCTCTTCCTGCTCTCTCTGTGATTGAGCTCACACAGGACTTGCCTGCCTGTAGCCCAGGACAGGAGGAATGAGGAGAGCTGCTGAGTATTTTCCTGCAGGGAGCTGCTTGTAGAAGGGGAGAGGATGTGTCCCCAGATTGCTGTTTCCTGCCTGATAAGAGTAGCAGGATGTCATAGGGTCAGCCTTAGCTATTAGAGAAATGTAAAGCTGCAAAATGTTATTGTTTATGCTAAGAAAGCTCACTCTGCAAGTTAACATCTTCCAAAACCCAAACAGTCCTTGTAGTGGGGCTGGGCTCCCTGGACTCAGGAAAGAGGTCCCCCCCAGGGACAGGCTTTGAAGTCAGGGGGCTACACATGCAAACATGCAGTTTAAGCAGAGGTTATTTGTTCCAGGATCCCTGGATTCGGGAATCTTTCTCAGGAGTTGAAAGCCTGGCTGGTCTGTAAATCAGAATGTCCCCTCCTTGGATAAATCAAATGTTGCCTGTGTGACAGGATACTCACACAGAGAGTGTCTCCAGAGCTGGGCTCCCATGTCACTACATTATCACAGCTCAGGAAATGTTTACTGAGAGGAAATGTATACCCATGTGATACTATTCCACAAAGACACCAGAGTCACTGCCTATGGACATATCTGACTCGGGTCTAAGAAATGTGCACCCATGTAGTGCTATTCTACACATAGGTAAGAGTCAGTGCCCATGGAGGTATGTAATCCAAGGCTAGGAAATGTGCACCCATGTAGTACCATTCTACACATAGGTAAGAGTCAGTGCCCATGGAGGTATGTAATCCAAGGCTAGGAAATGTGCACCCATGTAGTACCATTCTACACATAGGTAAGAGTCAGTGCCCATGGAGGTATGTAATCCAAGGCTAGGAAATGTGCACCCATGTAGTACTATTCTACACATAGGTAAGAGTCAGTGCCCATGGAGGTATGTAATCCAAGGCTAGGAAATGTGCACCCATGTAGTACTATTCTACACATAGGTAAGAGTCAGTGCCCATGAAGGTATGTAATCCAAGGCTAGGAAATGTGCACCCATGTAGTACCATTCTACACATAGGTAAGAGTCAGTGCCCATGGAGGTATGTAATCCAAGGCTAGGAAATGTGTACCCATTTAGTACCATTCTACAAATAGGTAAGAGTCAGTGCCCATGGAGGTATGTAACCCAAGGCTAGGAAATGTATACCCATTTAGTACCATTCTATAAATAGGTAAGAGTCAATGCTGATGGAGGTATGTAATCCAAGGCTAGCAAATGTATACCCATTTAGTACCATTCTATAAATAGGTAAGAGTCAATGCTGATGGAGGTATGTAATCCAAGGCTAGGAAATGTGCACCCATTTTGTACCATTCTACAAATAGGTAAGAGTCAGTGCCCATGGAGGTATGTAATCCAAGACTAGAAAATGTGCACCCATTTAGTACCATTCTACAAATAGGTAAGAGTCAGTGCCCATTGAGGTATGTAACCCAAGGCTATGAAATGTGTACCCATTTAGTACTATTCTATAAATAAGTAAGAGTCAGTGCCCATGGAGGTATGTAATCCAAGGCTAGGAAATGTGTACCCATGTAGTACCATTCTACAAACAGGTAAGAGTCAATGCCCATGGAGGTATGTAATCCAAGACTAGAAAATGTGCACCCATTTAGTACCATTCTACAAATAGGTAAGAGTCAGTGCCCATTGAGGTATGTAACCCAAGGCTAGCAAAAGTGTACCCATTTAATACTATTCTACAAATAGGTAAGAGTCAGTGCCCATGGAGGTATGTAATCCAAAGCTAGGAAATGTGCACCCATTTAGTACTAGTCTACAAATAGGTAAGAGTCAGTGCCAATGGAGGTTTGTAATCCAAGGCTAGGAAATATATACCCATTTAGTACCATTCTACAAATAGGTAAGAGTCAGTGCCCATGGAGGTATGTAATCCAAGGCTAGGAAATGTGTACCCATTTAGTACTAGGATTCGAGACAGCAACCCTTTTGCTGCTAGGCGAAAGTGCTAACCACTACACCACTGTTCTGTCCTATTGTGCTGCTCTCCAGCCCTCCCGAGCCAGCGGTGCCCACAGTGGTTCGCTTGCCATCCCATTCTTCCGGGACCACCACAGGAAACAGCTAGAGCAGGAGGGGGTCAGGGAGCACCCCCCCCACCCACCAATAATTAACCTGGAAGGGATATGTTTTATGGCAATTCCAGGGTTGCAGCTGTCATTCGTCGCCTACTGTAGTTGAGGATACAGCTAATTAAGCATGACCTGTGCTTAATTAGCTGCACTGGAGGACAGGGAAGACATTGGGGTCTAGTAGACCCTGCCCTCCAACAACACAGCTAATCAAGCACAGATCATTGTTGATTAGCTGCATCCTCGGTACCATGACAGAAACATTGGTTTCATTTAGTTTCGGGTTCGTTCATTTAGTCCCCAGATTTTTTTTGTATATTACTGATTTTCAGATCCAAATTTTTATTATATTCTATTTAAATCCATTCTATTATTTTCTATTCTATTATACTCTATTCTATTATTTTCTATTATATTCTATTTCATTCAAATCAATTCTATTATTTTATTTTCTATTCTTTTCTACTCTATTCTATTTTATTATTTTATTTTCTATTCTGTTTTATTTAATTCTTTTTTTTTCTGTTCTATTCCATCCTATTCAACTCTTTTCTATGCCATTCTTTTCTACTCTATTCTTATTTATTCTTTTATTTTCTATTCTATTTTATTTAATGCTATTATTTTCTGTTCTATTCTATCCTATTTAAATATATTCTATTATATTATATTAGTTTCTACTCTACTCTACAGCGGGTCCCCAACTTACGAACGCCCCACTTTACGAACCACTCCTACTTACGAACCGGGCGCTGTGGGGCCCCTTTGCCGTTCTGCGCAGACCATCTGCTGTTCTTCGCATGCGTGGCCAGACGGAGCCTTGGAAAGTGTCGGAAATGTCCGTAATTGGCTGCGCATGCGCAGAACGGCATTCAACGGAACATCGGAAAATTGCAAATTGTCGTTCTGTGCATGCGCGGCCGACTAACGAACATTTCCGGATTACAAACAGGAGGAAAGTCCCCAACGGGTTCGTAACCTGGGGACCCCCTGTACTCTATTCTTTTGTTTTCTATTCTATTCTATTCTCTTTAATTCTATTCTTTTATTTTCTATTCTATTGTGTTCTGTCCTATTCTATTCTATTCTAGTCTGTTTTATTCTACTCTTTTCTAGTAGGAAGCCTATGTAGGAATCATCATCTTATTTCACTTCTAAACCTTACTGTATTTATTGTAATATGTTTGTATTTCTAATTAAAATTCATTTTCAAATTATAATTTTGGATAATTCATTTAAGTACGGAATCACAGTGTATATATACACAATAATATGTAAAGTGGTTGGAGGGAAGCTTCAGAATGGCAAAGATGTTTTTATTACAAATGATGTGAGCACAGTTTTTTTTTCCATCCCATCCCCATTTTTGCTAGTCAGCCTAGCCCGTTACAGGAAGTGGAAAAATAACAGATCTACTGGCAGGATTAATAGGTAATAAAACTATGTTAGAGAGAACATGGAAAAAGGGAGGAAGCCAGCAACTCAATCTTCCGAAAGTAATCGTTTTTTTTTATTGCAGGTGAAGTACAGATAACAGACACCCTTACGTGTTTCGTCCTATGGCCTTAGTCATAACCATGCATCTCCATGTTAGAGAGAAGACTTGTAAAAAATGAAAACTTAGTGAGATATCATCATATATGGCATTTTTTTTATTTTGCCCAGAGTTCAAATTAAACACTTCAATACCCGCCCATTGTAATATGTCGTCCACAGATGGGATCTCCCATCCTGGGTGGACGTCATATGACGTCCTGGGCTTTGTGGGGGGATATCTGAATGATGGGAGCAGCTAAAGGCATCATTCAGATATCATTCTTTCGTGCCGGCGATTCTATGCATGATAAAAATGATCAAAGCGACAGTTCCACCGCTTGAACGTTCTTATAAGCGGCGGGAGGGGACACTCCCCCTCCTGCCGCCATCAGGTGCTTCTCTGGGCTCTCCCGTGCCATCGGGGGTCCGGAGAAAGAATCGTCCGGCGCCGAATGAAAAAGCATAGAGATGTCTGGTGACCAGATGGTCACCAGTCATCTCTATGACCGTCGGAGGCCCGGGCGCGATGTGATGACGTCACGCCCGGGTACCCGGAGGTAAACAAAGCCGCGATTGTGGCTAATAAGCATGAGATCGGTGAAATTGTTTTCACAATCTCATGCTTTCCAGCCTGGAGGAGAGACGTGGGGTCTTATTGACCCCTCATCTCTCCATAATGAGGACCTGTCACACGCCATTTCTATTGCAAGAAATGTTTACATTACTTGTAATAGGAATAAAAGTGATAAAAATAATAAAAAAGTGAAAAAAGTGTAAAAAGAAAAGTAAATAAGTAAAATAATAATAAAAAAAATTAAGAACACCCCTGTCCCCGGTAGCTCGCGCTCAGAAGCGAATGCACACGCAAGTCCCGCCCACATATGTAAACGCTGTTCAAACCACATATGTGAGGTATCACCACGTGCGTTAGAGCGTGTGCAACAATTTAGTACTAGATCACCTCTGTAACTCTAAACTGGTAACCTGTAAAAAAAATTCAAAGTGTCACCTATGGAGATTTTTAAGTACTGAAGTTTGGCGCCAGTTTGGCGCCATTCCAATGAGTGTGCGCAATTTTAAAAGCGTGACATGTTAGGTATCTATTTACTCGGCGTAACATCATCTTTCACATTTTACAAAAAAATTGGTCTAACTTTACAGTTTTGTTATTTTATCCGAATCTCCGTGACCGCGCCTGCGGGACCCGATCGCTGCCGGTGTACCGCGATCGGTCCTCGAAACTGAAGAATTGAGAGAGGTGAGTGTAAACACACCTTCCCCATTCTTCATTGTGGCAGTGTCAGTGATCATCTGTTCCCTGATATAGGGAAAAACGATCAATGATTTCACACGTCCAGCCCCGCCCCCCTACAGTTAAAACACATATGAGGTCACACCTAATCTCTACAGCGCCCCCTAGTGGTTAACTCCTAAACTGCAATTGTCATTTCCACAGTAATCAGTGCATTTTTATAGCACTTTTCACTGTGAAAATGACAATGGTCCCAAAAATGTGTCAAAATTGACCGATGTGTCCGACATAATGTCGCAGTCACGAAAAAAATTGCTGATCGCCGCCATTAGTAGTAAAAAAAAATGTATTAATAAAAATGCAATAAAACTATCCCCTGTTTTGCAAACGCTATAAATTTTGCGCAAACCAATCGATAAACACTTATTGCGATTTTTTTTTATACCAAAAATAGGTAGAAAGAATACGTATCGGCCTAAACTGAGGGAAAATTTTTTTTTTTTATATATATTTTGGGGATAGCAAAAAGTAAAAAATATTGCATTTTTTTTAAAATTGTCATTCTATCTTTGTTTATAGCGCAAAAAATAAAAACCTCAGAGGTGATCAAATACCACCAAAAGAAAGCTCTATTTGTGGGGAAAAAAGGACGCCAATTTTGTTTGGAAGCCACGTCGCACGGCCACGCAATTGTCAGTTAAATCGACGCAGTGCCGAATCGCAAAAAGGGGCCCAGTCATTGACCAGCAATATGGTCCGGGTCTTAAGTGGGTAAGGTGCAAAACATTGCGTTTTTTCAAAGCTGATATTCCATTTTTAAAACCTTTTTATTTTTTTTGCAGAAATTCTGTAATGTACAATGAGTTTGGACAGGTAGGAGATGAAAAAAAAACACTGGTTTTGCTCGATTTAATGGGATCAAACAGAATTCTGCTTATATAAGTAATGCAGGATAATACCGCTCTGAGAGCCGCACCCAGAAGTAACAAGTGCGCGGCATTTCCTGGTAAAACGACCCGTCATGGAGATTTCTTTCCCTCTGCTCAAGGAGTTGGTTAGTACCGTGGAAAGTGGAAAAAGATAAGGTCAGGGGGGGGGGGGGGGTGTCAAACTTTCTGCTCCATGTATTTTGTATCCTTTAGACTTTCTTCAGGAAGCTGTATTTAGAGATTCTGCCAAGTAATGTTATAATGAGAAATATAGAGAAACCAATCGAGACGTTCCCATTATTTAAAACTGCTTATGTTTTGCCTCCATAGTTCCTCCTTTCCCTCCCATCGACTAATGCCATTTTTAATTAAAAATGTTCACTTTTCACGGGTCCTAAAGGTCCCCTTCATCGGGGCTTTACTTCAGGAACAGAACGAAATTCGCAATAGTGGCGTGATCCCAAAGGGGAGTTTCTGAGGATCGTGGTCAGAAGGATCTGCTCCAGGTCCCAAAGGGGAGTTTCTGGGCATTGAGGTCAGAAGGATCTGCTCCAGATGCCAAAGAGGAGTTTCTGAGGATTGTAGTCAGAAGGATCTGCTCCAGATCCCAAAGAGGAGTTTCTGAGGATTGAGGTCAGAAGGATCTGCTCCAGATCCCAAAGAGGAGTTTCTGAGGATTGAGGTCAGAAGGATCTGCTCCAGATCCCAAAGAGGAGTTTCTGAGGATTGAGGTCAGAAGGATCTGCTCCAGATCCCAAAGCGGTGTTTCTGTGGATTGAGGTCAGAAGGATCTGCTCCAGATCCCAAAGAGGAGTTTCTGAGGATTGTGGTCAGAAGGATCTGCTCCAGATCCCAAAGAGGAGTTTCTGAGGATTGTGGTCAGAAGGATCTGCTCCAGATCCCAAAGAGGAGTTTCTGAGGATTGTGGTCAGAAGGATCTGCTCCAGATCCCAAAGAGGAGTTTCTGAGGATTGAGGTCAGAAGGATCTGCTCCAGATCCCAAAGAGGAGTTTCTGAGGATTGTGGTCAGAAGGATCTGCTCTAGATCCCAAAGAGGAGTTTCTGAGGATTGAGGTCAGAAGGATCTGCTCCAGATAATAGAGGGGTTTCATAGGATTGTACTGTGCAGGGCTGGTGCAAGGATTTTTGACACCTTCAAATGCAGCCCACCAGCGCCGCATCAATTGCAGCCTCACCAGTGCCCATCAATGCAGCCCCACATGTTCCCATCAATGCAGCCTCACCAGCACCCATGAAATGCAGCCTCACCAGTGCTCATCAATTGCAGCCTCACCAGTGCCCATCAATGCAGCCCCACATGTTCCCATCAATGCAGCCTCACCAGCACCCATCAAATGCAGCCTCACCAGTGCTCATCAAATACAGCCTCACCAGCGCCCATCAATGAAGCCTCACCAGTGCCCATCACTGGTGGCTCCCCTTCAGTCCACCTGCCCCCATCTATCCATTAGAATGCAAGTGCCTCCACTGTGGGGACACTCATTGTTTAGTGTTAGGGCCACAGATTACAGGGTGCCTGTGGCACACGCATGCAAATGCGTGCGGACAAAACCCCTGTTTTTAACGCATACTGTTAGACAGATTAATTGGTTGTTCTGCAAGCTGGTCGGTAAGGAGGCTTGGTTTTTCCCTGGGCATTCCCCAGGTTTTGTTGTTATTTGCCCATCAAATGCAGCCTCACCAGCGCTCATCAAATGCAGCCTCACCAGCGCTCATCAAATGCAGCCTCACCAGCGCTCATCAAATGCAGCCTCACCAGTGCGCATCAATACAGTCTCACCAGCGCCCATCAAATGCAGCCTCACCAGCACCCATTAAATGCAGCCCCACCAGCGCCCATCAAATGCAGCCTCACCAGCGCCCATGAAAGGCAGCCTCACCAGTTCCCATAAAATGCAGCCTTACCAGCGCCCATCAAATGCAGTCTCACCAGTGCTCATCAATACAGCCTCACTAGTGCCCATCAAATGCAGCCTCACCAGTGCTCATCAAATGCAGCCTCACCAGTGCCCATCAAATGCAGCCTCACCAGCACTTATCAAATGCCTCACCAGCACTCATCAAATGCAGCCTCACCAGTGCCCATCAATACAGCCTCACCAGCACCCATCAAATGCAGCCTCACCAGCGCAGTACAGGGGGAGGGGCATTATCAACCAGGGGACCTTTCCCGGCAGGACACCGGCACTGGATTTAGGAGAAGGCTGGGGACAGTGCTGGAGTATGAAGAGGGTATGTCGACATTGGCAATATAATAGACATAATGGAATAAATACTTTAGGTGGGAAAGAGAAACAGGAAGATTTAGTTCCAAAGAGATCCTGTCTCTCCAAAAGTGACAGTTGGGCGCTATGCCACCATCATCCCTCTACCAAGAACTACACATAGTGAAAGCAAAGCTGTTGCCGGCACATTGGCATCTAGGATTTGGGTTAACAAATTCCCACGGGCCTACAATCCATATAAAAGATAATATAATATTCATAATGAAGGATAGTCTATAATACAGAACTTTGGCAAGAAGGTTTAGAGCATAATAACCTGCATACTTTGCTGCCCTTCCTCGTAAGAACCTCCACCCAAATACTTCTTCTATTAGCCTGCCTATTATCTACTCAAACTGTCTGAGGACTGACTCTGAGGTATTTTCATAATTGATACTGTGGTGCTATTTGACAAAGATAAGCATGACTTGACAGCTAAACATCACCCCATAGAATAAATCGCACTGAAATAAATGGCAGAAGTAATTAAATAAAGATGCTATTAGCTGGTATATTGGTGTAGTAGTGTATGCTGGCCTCTTTGAGGAAGGGTTCATTTTGCAGTTGCCTATGAATTATATACAGAACACCCTACTAAGGATGGGCTTGGGTTGAGTCCAAACCTGAAAATAAGCTGTGATTGCTGGGCCAATGAGCTGGGGACGGAACTTTCACTGATCTACAGCCATACATATACTAAGGGGGTGGGGGTGCTTGTGACATCTTTGATGTAATGTGGACTCTTGGCAATATTAGGTCAATAACATTGACCTAATCTGGCCAGATGACCATATTAGGTCAATGACATTGACCCAACGTGGCCAGGTGACCATATTAGGTCAATGGCATTGACCCAACGTGGCCAGGTGACCATATGAGGTTGATCACATTGACCCAGTGTGGCCTGATGACCCTATTAGGTCAATGACATTGACCCAACGTGGCCAGGTGAACATATTGAGTCAATTACATTGACTTAGTGTGGCCTGGTGACCAAATTAGGTCAATGACATTAACTTAGTGTGGCCAGGTGACCATATTAGGTCAATGACATTTAGGTCAATGACACTGACCCAGTGTGGCCTAAATTACCACATTACGTCAATCACATTGACCCGGTGTGGCCAGGTGACCAAATTAGGTCAATGACATTGACTTAGGGTGGCCAGGAGACCATATTAAGTCAGTGACATTTAGGTCAATGACATTGACCAAACGTGACCAGGTGACCATATTAGGTCAATTACATGGACTTAGTGTGGCCTGGTGACCAAATTAGGTCAATGACATTGACTCAGTGTGGCCAGGAGACCATATGAGGTTGATCACATTGACCAAGTGTTACCAGGTAACCATTTTATGTCAATGACATGACCTAGTGTGGCCTGGTGACCATATTAGATCAATCACATTGACCCAGTGTGGCCAGGTGACTATATTAGTTCAATGACATTAACCCAGTGTGGGCTGGTGATCATATTAGGTCAATGATATTGACCCAACGTGGCCTTGTGACCAAATTAGGTAAATGACATTGACCCAGTGTGGCCAGGTGACTATATTAGGTCAATGACATTGACCCAGAGTGGCCAGGTGACCATATAAGGTTGATCACATTGACCCAGTGTGGCCAGGTGACCATATTAGGTCAATAATATTTACCTAGTATGGTCAGGTGACCATATTAGGTCAATCACATTGACCAAGTGTAGCCAGGTGACCATATTATGTCAATGACATGACCTAATATGGACTGGTGACCATATTAGGTCAATGACATTGACCCAATATGGCCAGGAGACCATATAAGGTCAATGACATTGACCTAATGTGGACATATTAAGTCAATGATGTCACAAGCATCCCTGCCCCTTTGTGTTAGTTAGATGGAGAATGGGCAACCTCC
This sequence comes from Rana kukunoris, assembly GCA_029574335.1. Lineage (NCBI taxonomy): Eukaryota > Metazoa > Chordata > Amphibia > Anura > Ranidae > Rana > Rana kukunoris. Next base: position 22,642,368 of record CM056052.1, on the reverse strand, counting down.
TGGCCACAGCTCATTGTCCCAGAAATGGCAGCTTACTTTCAGGTTCAGTCAAGCATAGGTTCAGTCAAAACCCAAGCCCGATCCCAAGCTTATTTCTACTCCCAGTGACTAGCCAGGGGATAGTGTAGAATAGACTGATTCCAAGCATTGTGTAGACACTATTAAAGCGGAGTTCCACCCAAGAAAACAACATTTGCCCATCTAGCTTAAAAAAATGAAATAAAAAAAAACGTGAAAAAAAAAAAAAAATACTCACCCGAAATACCTGTTGCTATGCGGAAGTCCGTAATCTGCCTCTTCCACACCGCGGTGTCCTTTCTTCTGCTTCTTCTGCTTGTGAATGGGGCGCGCTGCTTTCTGGGAACTGTGTGTGTTCTCAGAGAGCAGCCGCCCATTCACAAGCCAGCGTGAGACTCACGCAGGCGCAGTAGGAAATGGGCAGTGAAGCCGTATGGCTTCACTGCCTGTTTCCCATAGTGTGGATGGCGGCGCGGGACCTGGATCGATCGTGGGACCGGCATCGGGGGGGCCATCAGCGCGGGCAAGTAGGACAAGGTAAGTGTCCTTATTTAAAGTCAGCAGCTACACTGTTAGTAGCTGCTGACTTTAAAAAAAAAAAAAATTGCGGCTGGAACACCCCTTTAAATTCTCTACTAGAAATCAATGGGTTGTTCTGGAACCATGCTTAGATGACCCCAAAAAATTTTTTAGTGGATGACTCACAAGACATGAGGATCCTTGGCATGGATGGTGAACTTACATAAAGTATTTTGACCAAAACACCCCCTTATACCTCTAAATTAGGCCTTTCGCCTTCAAATAGTTTTCAAATCTTATGGGCCAGATTCATGAAGAGTTAGGCTGGCGGATCCAGTGATCCGCCAGCCTAACTGTCACTTTAAGCCGGCGTTTCTGTTTTCTATAACCAGAAAACAAGAAACGCCGGGTTGGAGTTCCGATGCGATCGGCGTAATTGAATTTCGCCATCGCATCGTTACTTCAACTTAAAAATGGCGCCGGGGGCGTTCCCGCCGATTTACGCTCAAAAAATATGTTAATGAGCGGGAATCGGCAATTCACGATCTTTTTCGGGCGCGACGCAGTGACTTTACGACGTTTCCGGAAGCGATACGTGGTGTATAGATAAAGCAGCCCCCTAGTGGAGTATCCTATGTTAAGTATAGGCGTCGTCATCTACCTGAATCTGGCCCATAGGGAGCATCTTTGCTCTGGAGTAACGCTTCTCATTTGCGTTACTCTGCCGAAATTTTAGGAGCAAGTGCTGTTATTCAGGAAGCACTTGCTCCTAAAGTTGCGGCAGCGCATCGCAAATGAGCCAGCGGAATTCAAATTGGGCGGGTACGGGGCGTGTAGTATTCTAACTATGCGCGATCCCGCGGCGAACGTACTGCGCATGCGTCGAGTGTCAATGCATCCCAGTGCGCATGCTCCAAATTCTGTCAGTGAACGTCAATGACGTCACATTCCCATTCATGAATGTTTTACGCAAGCGACGCGATTTGTTTTTTTTCCGACGCGATGACGACGCCTATACTTAACATAGGATACTCCACTAGGGGGCTGCTTTATCTATACGCCGCGTATCGCTTCCGGAAACGTCGTAAAGTCACTGCGTCGCGCCCGAAAAAGATCGTGAATTGCCGATTCCCGCTCATTAACATATTTTTTGAGCGTAAATCGGCGGGAACGCCCCCGGCGCCATTTTTAAGTTGAAGTAACGATGCAATGGCGAAATTCAATTACGCCGATCGCATCGGAACTCCAACCCGGCGTTTCTTGTTTTCTGGTTATAGAAAACAGAAACGCCGGCTTAAAGTGACAGTTAGGCTGGCGGATCACTGGATCCGCCAGCCTAACTCTTCATGAATCTGGCCCTATATCTTTTTCTAGAATCTTAAGCTTTGGTCACAGAAAAATGAATCCTATAGCTATAGTTTTTACTCTCAGGACCAATTTGAATAAGAAATGAACGCCGATTATACGTAGGGTGCTCTCATCACTTTGCCAAAACGTACTTTTTAGGTAGATTCGGCACATTTATTCCAGAACTTCTGAGCAGTACGGCATTCTCTGATAGCGTGATACTGTGCTGTACAACTTCCTCTATTGTGGTCCGGAGTATGTTGGCAAGACTGGAGTGGATTTAGGAAAAGGAAGATGATTGACGCAGCAAACTCTCAGCTGTCATGTATATTTAGCATTATTAAGGTAATGGGAAAGAGTATTATAGAGCAGGGGTGTCCAAACTTTATAAACAAGATACCAGTTTACTGTTCTTAAAACTTTAGTTGGGCCAGGCTGTGGCCAGTGGGAGAAGAAAATGTTCTGGCGTGAATGGGAGTAAACTCATTGGTATGAAGGAGAGTAATAGTGCCCCATTGTTGGTGTCAATGGGAGGAATAGTGTCCCCTCATTGGTATCAGTGGGAGGAATAGTGTCCCATCATTGGTATCAGTGAAAGGAATAGTGCCCCATCACTGGTATCGGTGGAAGGAATAGTGACCCATCACTGGTATCGGTGGAAGGAATAGTGTCCCATCATTGGCATCAGTGAAAGAAATAGTGCCCCATCACTGGTATCGGTGGGAGGAATATTGTCCCATTATTCGTATCAGTGGGAGGAATAGTGCTCCATCATAAGTGTCAGTGAAAGGAATAGTGCCCCATCAATGGTATCGGTGGGAGGAATAGCGTCCCATCACTGGTATCGGTGGGAGGAATAGTGTCCCATTATTGGTATCAGTGGGAGGAATAGTGCTCCATCATAAGTGTCAGTGGGAGGAATAGTGCCTTATCATTGGTGGTCATTGGCATTGGTGGCAGTGGGAGGAATAATACCTCAAGGGCTGCATTAAAAAGCATGGAAAGGGCCACATCAAGCCCCTGGGTCACAGTTTAGAGACCACTGGTATAGCAGATGAATGCCAAGATAAAAAAAAGCCAAGAAGGTATCAGGGAGATGCTTGCAATACTAATGCCGCGTACACACGGTCGTTTTTTGCGATGAAAAAAAACGTTGTTTTTTAAAACGTCATTTAAATTGATCGTGTGTGGGCAAAACGTGGCCAAAAAAAAATTCCAACATGCTTGAATTTTTTGTGTCGTTTTTTGCCCAGAAGCTAGTTATGAAGCGAGCTTCAATGGAAAAGAGTGGTGAACGTAACCTCGCTTTTTGTGAAAAAAACGATGGTGTGTATGCAACATCGTCTTTGAAAAGTGACGTTTCAAAAACGTCGTTCCTTTATCGTACATCACGGGACACAGAGCAGCAAGCCATTACTATGCGGGTTATATGGTCTACCTTTAGGTGATGGACACTGGCACACCCAGACAGGAAGTCCCCTCCCCTTCGGGAGTACCTCAGTTTTTTGCCAGTGTCTTAGGTGTTGCTCACGGTTGAGGCCTCTCAGGCGGAAAATTTATGGGTACAGTCCTTGACTGATATGGTCCGGGCGGCCTTTAAGATGCCTCTACCAGAACCTCAGGTCCCTGCAGTATCCTCCTTGGGGTCCTTGAAGGCCCCGTCTGGTAACGCAGTTTTTCCAGTCCACCCCTTGCTGGAGGACCTACTTTTTCAGGACTGGGTCAGGCCTGATAGGATCTTCGTCCCTCCGAAAAGATTTTCAGTTCTCTATCCCATGGAGGAGGCGTTTGCTAGAAAGTGGTCAGTCCCTACCGTGGATGCAGCCATTGCATGTGTCAACAAGACCTTAACCTGCCCGGTCGAGAATATTCAGACCTTTAAGGATCCAGTCGATAAGCGTCTAGAGACACTTCTAAAAGCCTCCTTTTCCACGGCTGGTGCTGTAATTCAGCCCGCCGTGGCGGCGATTGGCGTTTGCCAGGCCCTCAAGGACCAAACTAAGCAAGTTTTAAGAGAGATCCCGCCTGAACAAGCACAGGGGTTAGCTGATCTCCCAAGAGCCTTATGCTTCGCGGTTGACGCCATAAAGGACTCCATTCAGCAGGCCTCCCGCCTGTCACTGTTTCTGGTCCACATGCGAAGGCTCTTGTGGTTGAAAAATTGGTCAGCAGAGACCCCGTGTAAGAAACTCCTAGCAGGTTTCCCTTTTCATGGGGAGAAATTGTTCGGGAAGGATCTGGAGGCCTATATCCAATCAATTTCCAGTGGTAAGAGTACGCTCTTACCAGTAAAGAAGAGGGCTAGGGGCCCTACCTTTAAGCGCCCAGCCTCACCCGTCCCGGGTTCGTCTGCTGCTAGACAGTATCGACGGCCTCCTGGGCGGCCGGGCATGGGTAATAAAACCCAGGGGCAGCCAGCCGGTAACAGGAAGCCGTGGTTCCGCAAACCAACCAAGGCGGTCCCCAAGTCGGCCTTATGAGGGGGCGCCCCCACTCCTGCGGGTGGGGGGAAGACTGCGGCACTTCTCAAAGGTCTGGGAAGCCAAAGTCCCCGACAGGTGGGTTCTCTCCTCGGTGGCGTTGGGCTACAAGCTCGAATTCCAGGAGATCCCCCCCTCATTTTCAAGGGTCAAGGTTACCGGGCAACCCAGAGAAAAGAAAATCTGGTGGCGGCCTTGAACCATCTTTTGGTGCAGGAGGTAATTGTAGAGGTGCCAGCCAGAGAACGCGGGCAGGGGTTTTACTCCATGTCATGGACCATGAAATACTGAAATCCTAATTCATGTATTACAGATTTGATTCTGAACCCCAGCCAGGTCAACAGACTCATAAGTGATACTTATTGTCCATTGTGTGATAACCCTGTTTAAAGCCTTTCTATTATCAGGTGTAAATGACTTCTGCCCTGTCTCTGGTCTCCAGACAGTTCCATTGTTCTGTGGCTGGCTATTGTGTACATTGATTGACCCCCTGGGGCTTTTGTCTGAACACACATATTCAGGCTATTCAAGCTTTGGGACCAATCTCTGCTGAGACATTTTCAAGTCCTCATTTGCATTATTTAAGAGGACCAGATTGAAGACTGCATACTTTACAATGGACCAATAAGAAAGCGGTTGTTGGGGGCGGGATGTTCCAAATCCTGTATAAAGTGTGCTGTGTACTTTCAATAAAGTGTGTCCTGTTACATTCAGCATTAAGGCATGGCTCATGTGTGGATTATTCAGCGATTCCAGGGATATTCCTAGTCGGGGAATATTGGGTGATTTATTTTATGGGAGAAGAAGGGAATGGATGGCGGAGATATGTTCGACGACCGTCACAATTGGTTGGCAGCAGCGGGATTTTCCCTTCTACTTTCCTTTACACCAGGATTCCAAGCAGACACTGGGAACAGTGAATGGAAGACCGGTACACCCTGCTTAAAAGAAATACACTGAAAGAACTAATGGAAGTTTGTGGAAGGATTGCTAGCAACAAAACCGAGCGTGTCATCATAGCAGAATAAATGGAGCTAGACCAGGAGAACTCGGTTGCAGCAACGCCAGCAGTACAGAAGATGGGGACACCAGTGATTCAGGAGGAGGAATCACCAGCTAACAAGCTAATAAGAGAGAAATTAGCATGGTTCGGTCCGAACCCAACGGCGGATGTGGTGCTGAAAGTGATGACCCTAGTAGCGGAGGAGGCTAAACAAATAAGAAACGCAGAGCTACAGTTAAAACTGGCAGCAGTCCAACAAGCAGCCGCACATTCTCCAAACAGTGAGTACAGCACAGCAGACACAAGGAAGATTCCGTTTAGAGCTTTTAAAGCTTTTGATGAGAAAGAACGAGAGCGGCAACATGAGCTGAGAATTGCAGAAATACGACGATCGGTGACAACGCCTAAAGAAGCAGCACCAAATGAAAGACAGGAGATGGTGAACCTCTATCCCCAGACACCAGTTGCAGAGACAGGGGATCTGATAGACTTCTCTGCTGAGGAAGAACAACCTGATGGGCCTCCAGCAGAAGAGCTGGTATCAGGGCCACACTTCACTGTGCTCTGCCCAGCCCCAAGAGCAGTATTTGTGGAGTTACAAGGAACTTCCCCAGCTGAAGCGCTGGTCACCGGACAGAGGGTTCAAGACCTCTGCCCCACCCCTGTGGCAGTTTCGGAGGCTCAGGGTGAGAAGATAGCGATCACTCCCCAGCCACAGATTACAGAATGTATGGACTGTTCAGAGGATGTTCTGGATTATGCACCCCCAGCAGAAGTGCTGGCAACAGGGCAGAGTGCCAGCCATCTCTGCCCAGCACCGGGACCAACTATGGAGTTCCAGGGAGCCGGGGGGGTTGGCCCCCCTCCCCAGCAACCAGCTGAGGTGGTAAAGCTCTTACTCCCAGCTGAACCACTGGCAGCAGGACAGGATGCTACTGGCGGCTGCATCCCACTACAGCTTGAGTGGATATCAGTGGATGGGACTGTGGTCTCCACTCACAGCAACCCAGCGGAAGAGCTGGCAACAGAGCAGAGTGCCCCGGGCCTCTGCTTTCACCTAACAGAAGAGGGGGTTCCTGGGGTAGTGGATGGGACTTCAGTCTCCACTGGCACAACCCCAGAAAATGGTACAGGACTGAAACAGGAGGATGTCGGCTTTGCTTTGCAAGCACTGGGGGATTTTCACCTCACATCAGTGGATGGGACTTCAGTCTCCACTGGTATACCCCATAAATGGTGGCCAGTTGGCCCAGATCCCCAACAGCATGATGGACTGAGCCCAGCCACCCTGTCATCTCTCCAGCGGCTGAAAGGACTCCAGGGAGAAGGGCTAGTCCAGGCCTCTCCCCAGCGGCAGACGTGTTCCCTGAGAGAGGCAGAGGATGGCGGGGTGAGTAATGCTCGGTTTGGAGCAAGTGATTTGGGGTACTGTATGGATACCGGCATTGGGGGACTGGAACTACTGACTGAATTCAGAGACAACCCATCTGGTGTCTCCTACTGGGTTAGTCCCCTGCCAAAAGGGGAGATGTGTGACAGGCCTAGCCGGGACAGGGGATTTTGGAGAGGACTGAATGCGAGCCTCTTGCCGTCCGATTATGGGCCAGGGCCTCAAACCAGGAAGGCGGATGGGTTATCCTGGCAGACAGTCCTGGAACCTTAAGACTACTTGCCCAACATCCTCGAGTGACCCGTTTGGGTCCCACTGCGGATGTTGAACTATTTCCCAGGGGGAGTAATGTCATGGACCATGAAATACTGAAATCCTAATTCATGTATTACAGATTTGATTCTGAACCCCAGCCAGGTCAACAGACTCATAAGTGATACTTATTGTCCATTGTGTGATAACCCTGTTTAAAGCCTTTCTATTATCAGGTGTAAATGACTTCTGCCCTGTCTCTGGTCTCCAGACAGTTCCATTGTTCTGTGGCTGGCTATTGTGTACATTGATTGACCCCCTGGGGCTTTTGTCTGAACACACATATTCAGGCTATTCAAGCTTTGGGACCAATCTCTGCTGAGACATTTTCAAGTCCTCATTTGCATTATTTAAGAGGACCAGATTGAAGACTGCATACTTTACAATGGACCAATAAGAAAGCGGTTGTTGGGGGCGGGATGTTCCAAATCCTGTATAAAGTGTGCTGTGTACTTTTAATAAAGTGTGTCCTGTTACATTCAGCATTAAGACATGGCTCATGTGTGGATTATTCAGCGATTCCAGGGATATTCCTAGTCGGGGAATATTGGGTGATTTCTTTTATGGGAGAAGAAGGGAATGGATGGCGGAGATATGTTCGACGACCGTCACACTCCAACCTCTTCATTATTCCAAAGCCGGACGGCAATGTCAGGCCCATTTTGGACCTAAAGCGAGTAAACCGATACTTAAGGATCCAGTCGTTTCGAATGGAATCCGTCCGGTCGGTGGCCACCGTCTTACAGAAGGGCGATTACTTAGTGTCGATAGACATAAAGGACGCATACCTTCATGTACCTATATTTCCAGGACATTACAGGTTCCTGCGTTTTGCGGTAGGACATCTACACTACCAGTTTGTGGCACTCCCGTTTGGTCTAGCCACGGCCCCCCGAGTCTTCACAAAGATTCTGGCTCCTGTGTTGGCCAATCTCAGGACCCAAGGGGTGACAGTGTTGGCCTATCTGGATGATCTATTGATAATAGATCGCTCGCCGGCGGGGGTAGGCCAGGCAGTAGGCCTAACCGTTCGATACCTAGAGTCTCTGGGTTGGGTCCTAAATCGGGACAAATCAGCCTTAGAGCCTACGAGACGTTTAGAGTACCTCGGCATGCTCTTCGATATAGAGTGCCAGAAGGTGTTCCTGCCTCAGGGCAAGATCGTATCCATAGGAGAAGCTGTCCGGGCTGTCCTGAGCAAAAAGAAACTGACTGTTCGTCTGTGCATGCGCCTTTTGGGCAGGTTGGTGGCCACTTTCGAGGCCATTCTGTTGGCTTGGGACAGAAGACCTCAGGGATTGGATCTTCCCTTGGTCTTAAACCCCCGGGCACGTCAGAGCCTCTGCTGGTGGTTGAGGCCGCAGAACCTGCTGAAAGGAAGATCCTTCAGTCCTATATCCTGGAGGATAGTCACCACAGATGCCAGCCGTTGGGGCTGGGGGGCGATCCTAGAGGGCTGCGCCCTACAGGGCAAATGGTCGGCTACAGAAAAAAGCCTGCCCATCAATGTGCTGGAGATCAGAGCGGCACGTTTGGCCCTGGCGGCCTGGACCGCCAAATTACGAGGGTCTCCGGTGAGAATACAGTCGGACAACGTCACAGCAGTGGCATATATAAATCACCAGGGGGGCACGAAGAGCCGTGCGGCCCAAGCAGAGGTGGACCAGATATTCTACTGGGCAGAGGCACAGGTCCCGTGCATCTCGGCAGTATTTATTCCCGGGGTGGACAACACGGAAGCCGACTTTTTAAGTCGCCAGCAGGTGTTGCCAGGGGAGTGGGGGGAGGTTAGGATCGCCGGATGTGGACCTCATGGCCTCAGGACTCAACAGGAAGGTGGACCGGTTCGTGTCCCGGACAAGGGACTCATTAGCCTGCGGAACCGACGCATTAGTGTGCCCTTGGCACCAGTTCTCCCTCCCTTATGCCTTCCCTCTGTTACAGATGTTGCCCCGCCTTCTCCGCAGGATTCAGGCGGAGCGCAAACCTATGATTCTCGTGGCCCCTGCCTGGCCACGGAGGTCTTGGTTCTCCCTAATCCTAAAGATGTTGGTGGGAGAACCCTAGCCTCTCCCGCTTCGTCCAGATCTGCTGTCTCAAGGTCCGGTCCGCCACCCTGCCTTACATCGTCTAAGTTTGACGGCCTGGCGGCTGAGTCCCTAGTCCTTAGGGACAGGGGCCTTTCCAGCCAGGTGATCTCTACCTTAATTAAGGCTAGAAAGCCTGCATCCAGGGCCATATATTACAGAGTATGGAGAACATACGTCGCCTGGTGCGGGAAAAGGGGATGGCATCGGATCCTGGAGTTCCTCCAGCTCGGAATAGACAGGAACCTAGCTGTGAGTACGATCAAGGGGCAGGTCTCGGCCTTGTCGGTCCTGTTTCAGAGACCTCTAGCTAATCATTCACTTGTCAAAACCTTTCTACAGGGGGCATTGCGGATAAATCCTCCGGTCAGATCCCCCCTTTGCCCGTGGGATTTGAACTTAGTCCTTTCGGCCCTGCAAAAACAGCCATTTGAGCCGTTGGCTGAGGTTCCATTGCTACTCCTGACCAGGAAACTAGTGTTCCTGGTGGCTATGACCTTGGCTAGGAGGGTGTCGGAGCTGGCTGCCCTGTCATGCAGGGACCCTTATCTTATATTTCATAAGGACAGGGTCGTGTTACGCCCACATCCCTCCTTTCTTCCTAAAGTTATATCGGATTTTCATTTGAATCAAGACCTGATTCTACCGGCGTTGTTTCCTAAACCCTCGTCAGCAAGAGAGAGGTTGCTGCATACCCTAGATGTTGTCCGGGCCATGAGATATTATCTGAAGGTGACGGAAGGAATTCGGAAAACCGACTTTCTTTTTGTCTTACCAGACGGACCCAAGAAGGGTCAGGCAGCGGCTAAAGCAACTATTGCAAGGTGGATCAGGCAATTGATCATTCAGGCCTATGGATTGAAGGGGGTACTTCCTCCTTTATCGATAAAGGCAAATTCTACGAGAGCCATGGGTACCTCTTGGGCAGCACATCACCAGATCTCCATGGCTCAAATTTGTAGGGCAGCGACGTGGTCGTCTGTCCATACCTTCACAAAATTTTACCAGCTGGACGTTAAAATGAACGCCGAGGCTGCCTTCGGGCGGGCGGTACTGCAGTCAGCAGTTTAGGATCCTCACGTCCAGAGTTGGCACCCCTTTAGCTTAATTGTACTGGTATGTCTCCCTCCCCTCATTTGGCATTGCTTTCGGACATCCCGCATAGTAATGGCTTGCTGCTCTGTGTCCCGTGATGTACGATAAAGGAAAAGGGATTTTTTAATACAGCTTACCTGTAAAATCCTTTTCTTGAAGTACATCACGGGACACAGAGCACCCACCCCTCTTTTTGGGGAATTTATTAGATGTCTTACTGCTTGCTACAAAACTGAGGTACTCCCGAAGGGGGAGGAGGTTATATAGGGAGGGGACTTCCTGTCTGGGTGTGCCAGTGTCCATCACCTAAAGGTAGACCATATAACCCGCATAGTAATGGCTTGCTGCTCTGTGTCCCGTGATGTACTTCAAGAAAAGGATTTTACAGGTAAGCTGTATTAAAAAATCCCTTTTTTTTTACTTCACAGAAAACGTAGTTTTTTTTCATCACAAAAAATGATCGTGTGTACGCGGCATAATATTCAGTGGCGAAATATTGCAAAACGTCAACACAATATCTAAGGCATGATGGCCGTGGTAAGGCCATGAAAACCCCCAATAATATAGTAAGTAACATAACTTGATATAGTCTAAAAAGGAACATTTTATTTATGAGATGCAAAATATTAGAGTCCCACAGATAACTCCCTAATCCTGCTCAGTCTGTGTGCTGCCCCGGCATACCTGCAAAAGGTAAAGCCTATTTGCATTTAGGTCCATTAGTGGCATTTCCCATTGGCTGGTATCTTCAGGGCAAAACCCAGGTTGGATGGTTCTCACATGTTTCAGGCTCCTCAATGGCTGTTCCCCTCACAGAACATGGCTGATGGACCAGCCGCAAGACTCTCAAAACTCCTCCAGGCAAACCTCTCTGGAACCCATAAACTCTTGGCTCCGGACTACTGTCCCTTTTTATATCCAGAGGAGCAGTGGATGGGACTCAAAGATCCTGCCAAACGAAAAACCAGAGAACTATTAACTTCGGCCTTCTCGTCCAAAACAGAAATTGAGCTATTTCTAACACTTACACACTCTTCCAGGATCCTTAAGAATTCATCGACAGATGCATTTGATTTGGCATCGACCTCCTTGTTTTCAATTTACCTTTTTGGGGGATAGAAACAGTTCTAATGCCCCGTACACACGATCGGATTTCCCGACGGAAAAACCTTGGATTTTTCTTTTTCGATGAAATTCCACTCAAGCTTGGCTGGAATACACACGGTCACACAAAAGTTCTCTGAACTTTCGACCACCAAGAACGCGGTGACGTACAACACAGAGAAAATGAAGTTCAATGCTTCCGAGCATGCGTCAAATTGTTTCCAAGCATGCGTCAAATTGTTTCCGAGCATGCGTCTGAATTTTGCACGTCGGAATTGCTACAGATGATCGGAATTTACTATCGGAATTTGTTCCGTCTCAAAATTTGAGAACCTGCTCTCAATCATTTGCTGGCGAAAATTCCAACAACAAAACTCCGATCTAACACACACACGGTCGGAACTTCCGACCAAAAGATCACACCGGACTTTCCACCCCTGTGTATGCGCCATTAGGCAAACAAAAACCCATCAACACAAGTCCTTAAAGTGAACCTGTTGTTTTGCCCCTGCATGGGCAAATCCAGTGTCCACACAACTAACACCAATCCAGTCACAGATACATTTGAAAGAGGTTGAAAAATGCGAGCCCAGCTATGCGAAGTGAATGATGACTGTAAACATTTGCCGGAGTATTATTTTTATCCGCTTGTCAAGGCTTCTCTGTTCTTGTGAAAGCTCGGTTGAATCATGCTTTTTACAAGCTGCGTGTGTCAGAATAAGTAATGAATACTTATGATAAGTTGCATCTAATTTAGCACATGGGTTCCACAATAAACAAAATGTTTAAGGATCATTGATGTGACAGGGAGAGAGTCGGTTTCAGCAGTCAAAGGGTCCCTGAAGGACCAGAATGGGCATCTCAAAGGAGGAGACTGATTGGAGATAGGTGGGGCCTACTCACAAATGGGAATGTTTCCACAAAGTCAGGACCAATGCTGTATCTTGGCCTAGGCCAACAAGGCCCAGGCCTAGGGCAGCACTTTGCACGGGGGCAGCACAAAAAGAGTCCCCGCCGGCTTGCGCTACACTTTTCGTGCAGCGCAAGTCTTATGAGGTGGACTGGGCTACAAGACAAATTGGTCTGGTGCCCCTATAGAGTAAGGGATGGTTATAGCCCCTGTTATTTTTTATTTTTTTGCCATCCATTAATTTCCCTTCATTTCCTGCCCCAAAGCAAAACAGGAAGTAAGAGGAAATCTCTGCCCCCCCTCTGCAAGGCCTTTAGAACTAACTGGAAAATTTCAGGGCGGGTCTTAAACAGGAAGGGGCGTGACCTTAACAGGAAGGGGTGGATCATATTTAAATTAGGGGTTGCACAAGTTTAGTCAGGCCTAGGGCAGCACAAAACCTAAATACACCACTGGTCAGGACTCTATGGCCTCATACACCCAATCGGACTTCCATCAGACTTTTCCATGAATTTTGCTCCGAAGGGTGTTGGCTAGGGATGAGCCGAACACCCCCGCGTTCGGTTAGCACCAGAACCTTCAAACGGACCAAACATTCGCGCAAACATTTAAAACCCCATTGACGTCTATATGAACGTTCGAATTCAAAAGTGCTCATTTTAAGGCCTAATATGCAAGTTATTGTCGGAAAACGGGTTTGGGGACCCGGGTCTTGCCCCAGCAAACATGTATCAATGGAAAAAAAAGTTTAAAAACGGTTGTTTTTTCTGGAGCAAAGATTTTTAATGATGCTTGAAAAATTCCTTTAAATATCGTACCTACTGGGTGTCTATAGTATGCCTGTAAGGTGGCACATGTTTAGAACTGTCCCTGCACAAAATGAGATTACTATAAGAAAAAAGTAAATTTAGACTGCTTGTGGCTTTAATGTAATGTCTGGTCCCTACAATATGGATGAAAATCACTGAGAAAAATAGCATAAGTTTCCCTGCCCCCCCTCCCCCCAGGTCATTACAAGCTCCTTTGGCCCTATTTATATACTTTGAACAGCAGTATACAGGGGGTGCAAACAAGACAGAGAATGTAGGTTTGTTGTTAAGAAGAATCTGTTTGTAATTTTGAACTGGTACTTTTTTTAAAGTGTAGCTCCAGCCATAAAATCTATTTTTAAGTTTTTCTGAAAACATAGAGAAGGGTTATCACCCCTGTAACATTTGTTTTGCTGTCTGTGTGTATCTGTTCAGAAGATTGCACCTCACTTTCTGTCCCAACAGAAACAGAATGTACACACACCACGTAGCTTTAGGTGCACACTGCAGAGGACACAGACAGTACACCACGTGAAAGTACTTGAAGCAATATACCCTGCCTGTAGTATTAATATGAGCAGATCCCTGCTTCTAGGAGTAAATATGAGAAACACCAGCTTTACGTTAGGTGCACAATCTGCAGAGGACACGGACAGTACACACACCACGTAGCTTTAGGTGCACACTGCAGAGGACACAGGCAATACACCATGTGAGAATACTACAGCTAGCACAATCACCTGCCTGTCAGTAAATTGGGAAGAGCGGATCTAGCTATACTATACAGTGTATAAACATATATACAACACCTGGGATGCATATATATCCTCTACACACTGTAACCCTAACTGACTAGCCTGCCTGCTCTATCTACCTAAATGACACTCTCTCTCGCTATCTCTCTGTCCTCTCTTAACCACCGCAACACCCTACACAAGGCCGACCTGCAGGTGGCCTTTTATAGTGTGGGGCGTGTACTAAACCCCCTGAGACATATTTTGGCCAAAGCCACCCTGGCTTTTGCCAATTATGGCTCTCCTTTTTTTGCAAACTGTGATTGGCCAAGCATGCGGGTCATAGTGCATGCTTGGCCAATCATCAGCCAGCAATGCACTGCGATGCCGCAGTGAATTATGGGCCATGACACGCCACTCGAATTTGGCACGAACGGCCCGAAACGTTTGTATTTCGACGAACTGACGAACATACGTGAGTACTTACCTTGTGATCGAAACCTCCTGTCCGCTGTCCACCTCAAAACTTCTTCCTTTGCCATGGTTCCCTCTGCTGACTCAACTCATTATGAATCCCAATACCATCAGGTAAAAATATCATCTGCAGCCTCGCTGTGCCCATTTGCATCCTCACTGTGCCCAGTGTCTACTGTAGACAGCGGCTGTTGCCAGGTGTATTGTGCATGCGCGAGAATGTCCATCGTTCAACGCGCGATAAACCCCATCACACACACCAAGACAGACGTTCTCGTGGACGTGCTCGCACATGCGCAGTACACCCAGTAACGGCTGCCGACTAGTTAACACAACGCTGACTCGAGTATAAGCAGAGAGGGAGATTTTTCAGCACATAAAATATGCTAAAAAACTCGGCTTATACGATAGGTACCTTTGTATTGAGGAAGACTTACTCAATCGCAGGACCAGGATCTGAACCCACAACCTCTGCTGTGCCTGGCAGTGACTCTTCTTGTTGAGGCAGCTGAGATGCTAGATCCCAGTCTGATCCCGGGGACTTTCTTGCCCTGTCTCTTGTTTCTGGTGAACTCTTTGCTCCTCCCATGAGGGAGGAGCACTCTGCACTTCCTGTTTGCCAGATTATTTTGCTTTGTCTTTGCATGCCTGCAGCCGTCCTTATCTCCACTACCACTCGTTATCGACCTTTGGCTTGTTTCCCCGCTACGCTTCTGCTTGATCCCAACCTGCAACTATTAGGTACCGACCTTTGTGGCAGGGAAAAATTCTGAGAAGGCCTGACAAATATGCCAATTCCCAGCATGGCGGCACTAATTTGCACAAAAATGTGCTCATCCATGCACAATGTCGCGTGGCACGCATTGGCAAATCTGCGTACGCAATGGCTCTTGCAAAGCGCAACAGTTTCTGGTGCTCAGTGGCCTTTATAAGGACTGCAGCTGCTGGATTATCGTCAGCCTTTGTATCCTGTGTTCCTGTATTTGCTACTCTGCTTGGATTACCCATTACTGACCTGACTTGCCCCCTAATCTGTATTAGATTTTCTCCTGGTTCTGACCTTGGCTTGCTTTCTCTGACTTCCTACTGCCTGCTGTCCTGTGTTTGACCCTGGCTTGCCACTGACCTGTTCTGGCTTTTCTCCTGGTTCTGACCTTAGCTTGCCCCTGACCTGTTCTGGCTTTTCTTCTGGTTCTGACCTTGGCTTGCTTCCACAGACTTGCTACTGCCTGCTGTCCTGTGTTTGACCCTGGCTTGCCCCTGACCTGTTCTGGCTTTTCTCCTGGTTCTGACCTTGACTTGCTTCCAAGGACTTGCTACTGCCTGCTGTCCTGTGTTTGACCATGGCTTGCCCCTGACCTGTTCTGGCTTTTCTCCTGGTTCTGACCTTGGCTTGCCCCTGACCTGTTCTGGCTTTTTTCCTGGTTCTGACCTTGGCTTGCTTCCATGGACTTGCTACTGCCTGCTGTCCTGTGTTTGACCCTGGATTGCCACTGACCTGTTCTGGCTTTTCTCCTGGTTCTGACCTTGACCTGCTTCCATGGACTTGCTACTGCCTGATGTCCTGTGTTTGACCCTGGCTTGCCCCTGGCCTGTTCTGGCTTTTCTCCTGGTTTTGATCTTGCTTTGCTTCCACTGACTTGCTACTGCCTGCTGTCCTGTGTTTGACCCTGGCTTGCCCCTGACCTGTTCTGGTTTTTCTCCTGGTTCTGACCTTGGCTTGCTTCCATGGACTTGCTACTGCCTGCTGTTCTGTGTTTGACCCTGGCTTGTCCCTGACCTGTTCTGACTTTTCTACTGGTTCTGACCTTGGCTTGCGTCCATGGACTTGCTACTGCCTGATGTCCTGTGTTTGACCCTGGCTTGTCACTGACCTGTTTCTGGCTTTTCTCCTGGTTCTGACCTTGGCTTGTTTCCAGGGACTTGCTACTGCCTGCTGTCCTGTGTTTGACCCTGGCTTTCCCCTGACCTGTTCTGGCTTTTTTCCTTGTTCTGACCTTGGCTTGCTTCCACGGACTTGCTACTGCCTGCTGTTCTGTGTTTGACCCTGGATTGCCCCTAACCTGTTCTGGCTTTTCTCCTGGTTCTGACCTCGGCTTGCTTCCACGGACTTGCTACTGCATGCTGTCCTGTGTTTGACCCTGACCTGTTGTGGCCTTTCTCCTGGTTCTGACCTTGGCTTGCTTCCACAGACTTGCTACTGCCTGCTGTTCTGTGTTTGACCCTGGCCTGCTCCTGACCTGTTCTGGCTTTTCTCCTGGTTCTGACCTTGGCTTGCCCCTGACCTGTTCTGGCTTTTCTCCTGGTACTGACCTTGACTTGCTTCCACGTACTTGCTACTGCCTGCTGTCCTGTGTTTGACCCTGGCTTGCCCCTGACCTGTTCTGGCTTTTCTCCTGGTTCTGACCTTGGCTTGCCCCTGACCTGTTCTGGCCTTTCTCCTGGTTCTGACCTTGGCTTGCCCCTGACCTGTTCTGGCCTTTCTCCTGGTTCTGACCTTGGCTTGCCCCTGACCTGTTCTGGCTTTTCTCCTGGTTCTGACCTTGGCTTGCCCCTGACCTGTTCTGGCCTTTCTCCTGGTTCTGACCTTGGCTTGCCCCTGACTTGTTCTGGCTTTTCTCCTGGTTCTGACCCTGGTTTGCCCCTGACCTGTTCTGGCTTTTCTCTTGGTTCTGACCTGGGAGGGCAGAACACTGTGTTGCTTCTAGACCTGGATGAATAAAAGTGGCCAAAAAGTCCCAAGAAGACGTACTCTGCTCAGTGGACTTAATTCTTGGAAAACTCTCTAGTCTATATGTATATATTACCTAAATCTGACGTAAATATGTGACTGCAGATAGGATCAGTGCAGGTTATGCATTAACTAAACCGGCTTTAATCATAGATATCTCCAGGCAGAGACGTATTTACGTTTTTTTGACGATTTCTAACAGAAGTTCCTCAAAAACAAGTCCAATCACGCGTGACGAAAATCTGTCAGCGTATGGGTTCGTCAAATCATTATCTCAGGGAAAATAATCAGGATGAAAAATGGGCAGCTTGACAGGATGTGGGCATCAGCTGCGGTTTTTACTAATTAAATATCTTTTCAGGTTTTTAAATGATTAGACTTTCATCAGCTACTTTGTAGAGTTTAAATCTAACCTCCGGCCTTCCCTTCAGTCTTGCACAGGGTCCTCTCCAGTATTGACATGGCTTACTCTGATTTCACTGCACACTGTGAGCTTCTCATTGTAGCATTGTTTATAAACATTGATCAGACGGGAGATAGAGAGACACAAAGTAACATTGTTTATAAACATTGATCAGATGTTTGTACCCCTGAAAGTTGAGACAGGGTCTGCAGGGGTGATTCCAGACGTTTGTTATGTACAGGGTGCCGATTCCAGACGTGTGCTATGTGCAGGGTGCAGATTCCAGGCGTGTGCCATGTACAGGGTGCAGATTCCAGTCGTGTGCCATGTACAGGGTGCAGATTCCAGGCGTGTGCTATGTACAGGGTGCAGATTCCAGACGTGTGCTATCCACAGTGTGCAGATTCCAGATGTGTGCCATGTACAGGGTGCAGATTCCAGACGTGTGCCATGTGCAGGGTGCAGATTCCATTCGTGTGCTATGTACAGGGTGCAGATTCCAGGCGTGTGCTATCCAAAGTGTGCAGATTCCAGATGTGTGCCATGTACAGGGTGCAGATTCCAGACGTGTGCTATCCACAGTGTGCAGATTCCAGATGTGTGCCATGTACAGGGTGCAGATTCCAGACGTGTGCCATGTGCAGGGTGCAGATTCCAGGCGTGTGCTATGTACAGGGTGCAGATTCCATTCGTGTGCTATGTACAGAGTGCAGATTCCAGGCGTGTGCTATCCACAGTGTGCAGATTCCAGATGTGTGCCATGTACAGGGTGCAGATTCCAGACGTGTGCTATCCACAGTGTGCAGATTCCAGATGTGTGCCATGTACAGGGTGCAGATTCCAGACGTGTGCCATGTGCAGGGTGCAGATTCCAGGCGTGTGCTATGTACAGGGTGCAGATTCCATTCGTGTGCTATGTACAGGGTGCAGATTCCAGGCGTGTGCTATGTACAGGGTGCAGATTCCAGACATGTGCCATGAACAGGGTGCAGATTCCAGACGCGTGCTATATACAGGGTGCAGATTCCAGATGTGTGCCATGTACAGGGTGCAGATTCCAGACGTGTGCTATTCACAGGGTGCTGATTCCAGATGTGTGCCACGTACAGGGTGCAGATTACGGACGTGTGCTATGTACAGGGTGCAGATTCCAGGCGTGTGCTATGTACAGGGTGCAGATTCCAGGCGTGTGCTATGTACAGGGTGCAGATTCCAGACATGTGCCATGAACAGGGTGCAGATTCCAGGCGTGTGCTATGTACAGGGTGCAGATCATTTGGGTCATTGCCCAAATATGGCCAGTGATACCCTATTGCCTAAATGACCAAGGATTCATATCCACACAAGCTGATGTGGTGGTTGCTAGGAGCGCAGTGGTTGCCGGAACCCGCTGCTTCCTTGGGAACCGTTGACAGTGGGAAGTTGTCATATATAGAAGTGGTAGGATACAGCTCCTACTCGTCCAAACTGAGCAGTCCAAACCATTGGCTCATCCTTCGTGGACGTCCATGTAAGTCGGTGTGATCCGGGTAGGGCCCCCAGGTTGCGCGTGAGTTTGCTCGCCCTAAAAATACTACCAATTGAGGTGAGAACGTTCCCACCCTGCCTCGGAGCAATCTGGTTAAAAGCTTTTTAGGATGCCAGATAACAAATTACAGTTAATACCACCCGGCTTATGTGCTACCTTGGAAAAGTCGGCTCACGTAAATTTTGGGCGTGTCGCACTTTTGATCAGTAAAGGTTCCTGGGTCATGTTGTCGTGTGTATTTCCTTTTTATTTTTTTACTTCACCTTAAAGGGAGACATAGAAAGGAGCTTCTATAACCGAAGTCCGATGCGGAGAGCCGCGAGCGTCCTCCTGAGACGTTCTTCCTATGTAGACTCCGTGTTCATGGTCACCATCCCAGCCTGAGGTTGCAGAGTTGGAACTTCCCCCGGGGTTTGTGTTCCGGGAGGGACTGGCTACACATAATAGCCACATATCACAAGATGAGGCTGAACAACTCCTTCCTGAGGGCCCCTCGTATCCCGAAACAACCCCCTCCTGGCCACATGAACCCACTGGAAAGCAGGCCTCCTACATCTCTGAGTAGGGATCCAATCATAGCCACCCTTGCAGATTGCAAGGTCATTCTAAAGCAGGAGTGTAGGGGTCAGTAGTCGGTAATGCAGAGTGTAGGGGTCAGTAGTCAGTAATGCAGAGTGTAGGGGCCAGTAGTAGGTAAGGCAGACTGTAGGGGTCAGTAGTAGGTAAGGCATAGTGTAGGGGTCAGTGGTAGGTAAAGCAGACTGTAGGGGTCAGTAGTAGGTAATGTGGAGTGTAGGGGTCAGTAGTAGGTAAGGCAGAGTTCAGGGGTCAGTAGTAGGTAAGGCAGAGCATAGGGGTCAGTAGTAGGTAAGGCAGAGTGTAGGGGTCAGTAGTGGGTAAGGCAGAGTGTAGGGGTCAGTAGTAGGTAAGGCAGAGTGTAGGGGTCAGTAGTAGGTAAGGCATAGTGTAGGGGTCAGTGGTAGGTAAAGCAGACTGTAGGGGTCAGTAGTAGGTAATGTGGAGTGTAGGGGTCAGTAGTAGGTAAGGCAGAGTTCAGGGGTCAGTAGTAGGTAAGGCAGAGTGTAGGGCTCAGTGGTAGGTAAAGCAGAGTGTAGAGGTCAGTAGTAGGTGTTGCAGAGTGCAGAGGTCAGTAGTAGGTAAAGCAGAGTGTGGGGGTCAGTAGTAGGTAAAGCAGAGTGTAGGGGTCAGTAGTAGGTAATGCGGAGTGTAGGGGTCAGTAGTGGGTAAGGCAGAGTTCAGAGGTCAGAAATAGGTAAGGCAGAGTGTAGGGGTCAGTAGTTGGTAATGCAGAGTGTAGGGGTCAGTAGTTGGTAAGGCAGAGTGTAGGGGTCAGTAGTTGGTAAGGCAGAGTGTAGGGGTCAGTAGAAGGTAAGGCAAAGTGTAGAGGTCAGTAATAGGTAAGGCAGAGTGTAGGGGTCAGTAGTAGGTAATGTGGAGTGTAGGGGTCAGTAGTAGGTAATATGGAGTGTAGGGGTCAGTAGTAGGCAATGTGGAGTGTAGGGTTCCTTAGTAGGTAGCCTATGATGGCTATATGGAGTTCCTCGAGATGGATTTCCTAATGGTGACGGCAGTGGACCATGCCTGTGTAATGTGTGTCCAATAGGACAGGGTGACTACACTGGAGCACCAGAGTGTAGGGGTCAGTTGTAGGCAAGGCAGAGTGTAGGGGTCAGTAGTAGGTAAGGCAGAGTGTAGGGGTTAGTAGTAGGTAAGGCAGAGTGTAGGGGTCAGTAGTAGGTAAAGCAGTGTGTAGGGTCAGTAGTAGGTAATGTGGAGTGTAGGGGTCAGTAATAGGTAAGGTGGAGTGTAGGGGTCTGTAGTAGGTAAAGCAGAGTGTAGGGGTCAGTAGTAGGTAAGGCGGAGTGTAGGGGTCAGTAGTAGGTAAAGCAGAGTGTAGGGGTCAGTAGTAGGTAAAGCAGTGTGTAGGGTCAGTAGTAGGTAATGTGGAGTGTAGGGGTCAGTAATAGGTAAGGTGGAGTGTAGGGGTCTGTAGTAGGTAAAGCAGAGTGTAGGGGTCAGTAGTAGGTAAGGCGGAGTGTAGGGGTCAGTAGTAGGTAGGGCAGAGTGTAGGGGTCAGTAGTAGGTAAGGCAGAGTGTAGGGGTCAGTAGTAGGTAAGGCAGAGTGTAGGGGTCAGTAGTAGGTAAGGCAGAGTGTAGGGGTCAGTAGTAGGTAAGGCAGAGTGTAGGGGTCAGTGGTAGGTAAGGCAGAGTGTAGGGGTTAGTGGTAGGTAAGGCAGAGTGTAGGGGTCAGTGGTAGGTAATGAGGGGTGTAGGGGTCAATACTAGATAAAGCAGAGTGTAGGGGACAGTAGTAGGTAATGTGAAGTGTAGAGGTCAGTAGTAGGTAACGTGGAGTGTAGAGGTCAGTAGTAGGTAATGCGGAGTGTAGGGGTCAGTAGTAGGTGATGTGGAGTGTAGGGGTCAGTAGTAGGTGATGTGGAGTGTAGGGGTCAGTAGTAGGTAAAGCAGATTGTAGCGGTCAGGAGTAGGTAAAGCAGAGTGTAGGGGTCAGTAGTAGGTAATGTGGAGTGTAGTGGTCAGTAGTAGG
Organism: Rana kukunoris; assembly: GCA_029574335.1. Taxonomy (NCBI): domain Eukaryota; kingdom Metazoa; phylum Chordata; class Amphibia; order Anura; family Ranidae; genus Rana; species Rana kukunoris. Next base: position 22,620,855 of record CM056052.1, on the reverse strand, counting down.
TAAAGCAGAGTGTGGGGTCAGTAGTAGGTAATGTGGAGTGTAGTGGTCAGTAGTAGGTAAAGCAGTGTGTAGGGGTTAGTAATAGGTAATGCGGAGTGTAGGGGTCAGTAGTAGGTAATGCGGAGTGTAGGGGTCAGTAGAAGGTAATGTGGAGTGTAGGGGTCAGTAGTAGGTAATGTGGAGTGTAGGGGTCAGTATTAGGTAATGCGGAGTGTAGGGGTCAGTAGTAGGTAATGTGGAGTGTAGGGGTCAGTAGTAGGTAATGTGGAGTGTAGGGGTCAGTATTAGGTAATGCGGAGTGTAGGGGTCAGTAGTAGGTAATGCGGAGTGTAGGGGTCAGTAGTAGGTAATGTGGAGTGTAGGGGTCAGTATTAGGTAATGCGGAGTGTAGGGGTCAGTAGTAGGTATTGCGGAGTGTAGGGGTCAGTAGTAGGTATTGCGGAGTGTAGGGGTCAGTATTAGGTAATGCGGAGTGTAGGGGTCAGTAGTAGGTATTGCGGAGTGTAGGGGTCAGTAGTAGGTAATGTGGAGTGTAGGGGTCAGTATTAGGTAATGCGGAGTGTAGGGGTCAGTAGTAGGTATTGCGGAGTGTAGGGGTCAGTAGTAGGTATTGCGGAGTGTAGGGGTCAGTAGTAGGTAATGTGGAGTGTAGGGGTCAGTAGTAGGTAATGTGGAGTGTAGGGGTCAGTATTAGGTAATGCGGAGTGTAGGGGTCAGTAGTAGGTAATGTGGAGTGTAGGGGTCAGTATTAGGTAATGCGGAGTGTAGGGGTCAGTAGTAGGTATTGCGGAGTGTAGGGGTCAGTAGTAGGTATTGCGGAGTGTAGGGGTCAGTATTAGGTAATGCGGAGTGTAGGGGTCAGTAGTAGGTATTGCGAAGTGTAGGGGTCAGTAGTAGGTAATGTGGAGTGTAGGGGTCAGTATTAGGTAATGCGGAGTGTAGGGGTCAGTATTAGGTAATGCGGAGTGTAGGGGTCAGTATTAGGTAATGCGGAGTGTAGGGGTCAGTAGTAGGTAATGTGGAGTGTAGGGGTCAGTATTAGGTAATGCGGAGTGTAGGGGTCAGTATTAGGTAATGCGGAGTGTAGGGGTCAGTATTAGGTAATGCGGAGTGTAGAGGTCAGTAGTAGGTAATGCGGAGTGTAGGGGTCAGTAGTAGGTAATGCGGAGTGTAGGGGTCAGTAGTAGGTAATGTCGAGTGTAGGGGTCAGTAGTAGGTAATGCGGAGTGTAGAGGTCAGTAGTAGGTTTTGTGGGGGTCAGTAGTAGGTAATGTCGAGTGTAGAGGTCAGTAGTAGGTAATGCGGAGTGTAGAGGTCAGTAGTAGGTTTTGTGGGGGTCAGTAGTAGGTAATGTGGAGTGTAGGGGTCAGTAGTAGGTAATGCGGAGTGTAGAGGTCAGTAGTAGGTTTTGTGGGGGTCAGTAGTAGGTAATGAGGGGTGTAGGGGTCATTAGTAGGTAAAGCAGTGTGTAGGGTCAGTAGTAGGTAATGTGGAGTGTAGGGGTCAGTAGTATGTATTGTAGGGGTCATTAGTAGGTAAAGCAGAGTGTAGGGGTCAGTAGTAGGTAAAGCAGTGTGTAGGGTCAGTAGTAGGTAATGTGGAGTGTAGGGGTCAGTAATAGGTAATGCGGAGTGTAGGGGTCAGTAGTAGGTAATGTGGAGTGTAGGGGTCAGTAGTAGGTAATGTGGAGTGTAGGGGTCAGTAGTAGGTAATGTGGAGTGTAGGGGTCGGTAGTAGGTAAAGCAAAGTGTAGGGGTCAGTAGTAGGTAAAGCAGAGTGTAGGGGTCAGTAGTAGGTAAAGCAGAGTGTAGGGGTCAGTAGTAGGTAAAGCAAAGTGTAGGGGTCAGTAGCAGGTAATGCGGAGTGTAGGGGTCAGTAGTAGGTAATGCGGAGTGTAGGGGTCAGTAGTAGGTAATGTGGAGTGTAGGGGTCAGTAGTAGGTAATGTGGAGTGTAGGGGTCAGTAGTAGGTAATGTGGAGTGTAGGGGTCAGTAGTAGGTAATGTGGAGTGTAGGGGTCAGTAGTAGGTAATGTGGAGTGTAGGGGTCAGTAGTCGGTAATGTGGAGTGTAGGAGTCAGTAGTAGGTAATGTGGAGTGTAGGGGTCAGTAGTAGGTAAAGCAGTGTGTAGGGTCAGTAGTAGGTAATGTGGAGTGTAGGGGTCAGTAGTATGTATTGTAGGGGTCATTAGTAGGTAAAGCAGAGTGTAGGGGTCAGTAGCAGGTAATGCGGAGTGTAGGGGTCAGTAGTAGGTAATGCGGAGTGTAGGGGTCAGTAGTAGGTAATGTGGAGTGTAGGGGTCAGTAGTAGGTAATGTGGAGTGTAGGGGTCAGTAGTAGGTAATGTGGAGTGTAGGGGTCAGTAGTAGGTAATGTGGAGTGTAGGGGTCAGTAGTCGGTAATGTGGAGTGTAGGGGTCAGTAGTAGGTAAAGCAGTGTGTAGGGTCAGTAGTAGGTAATGTGGAGTGTAGGGGTCAGTAGTATGTATTGTAGGGGTCATTAGTAGGTAAAGCAGAGTGTAGGGGCCACTTCCTGCCTACATGCACTCCTGTGACGGCTATATGGTGTTTCCCGGGGTGGATTTCCTAATGGTGACGGCAGTGGACCATGCCTGTGTAATGTGTGTCCAATAGGAGAGGGTGACTACACTGGAGCACCATTGGGAGACAGGGGCAGAGCGTTGTCACCCCGTAACAGGAAGTACCCTGAACAAGGACCCCATGACAGGTGATTATTTTAATGAAAGCTGTAAAGTGACTCTTGAAGTGACATGAACGTTTTTATGTTATTGATTCTGCGCACACTGTGCCGTTACTATGAGTTTCCACTCTGCACTGTGCTCCGTTGCTATGGGTTACTGCACCATGTTCTAGTAGCCACACTCTGTGGCGGTAAACTAAAACCGTGGTCAGTGAGTACATGTATTCCGTGTAGTAGGTAAAGCAGGAGTGTAGGGGTCAGTCTAGTCAGTGCGAGTACGTATGGCGGTCAGTAGTAGGCTAGCTCAGGTGTAGGTAGTGGGTCAGGGGTCAGTAATGTGAGTAACGGTAGCGGCGTAGTAGGCGGTGGAGCTGATACGGCAGTGTAGGCGGTCGTGTGTCGCAGTAAGGGCGCAGTGAGGTGGGGTGTCCAGTAGTAGGTAATGTGGAGTGTAGGGGTCAGGAGTAGTAGGTAACAGCAGTGAGTAGGGTCAGTATGTAGTACCAATGTGGAGTGTAGGGGTCAGTAGTAGGATAATGTCCAGCAGGTAGGTAGGGTCATGTATACAGTAGTAGGTAGGATGTCATGTGTAGGGTGCCAATGGTCAGTAGCCAATGTCCATAGCCACACAGTAGTAGCGGTATATAATGTCATGGTCCCAGGGTAGAGGATTTCAGCAGTAAGGGGTCAGCACCAATGTGCAGCAGGTGGTACAATGTCATGTAGTAGGTGTAATGTGTGTCCAATAGTATACAGCAGTAGGGGTGTGGAGGGTCATGTATACACAGCAATGGTATACAGCCCAATGGGGCAGTCCAGTTGTCCGTCCAGCCGTCCAGTAGGTAGGATAATGTCCAGCAGGCCAATGGTCAGCCCAATGACAGCAGTGTGGAGGGTCATGTATTAAGGATACAATGTCACAGCAGAGGTAGGTGTGGAAGTGGTAGGTCAATGGCCACAGCCCAATGTGTCCTGCGCACCAAGTCCACACTGTATCACCACTCTGCCTGTTTCCGCCCCACCATGCTAGTAGCCACACTCCGGTAACGGCCGGCTCCCCCTCACACTCCCCCCACCCCCCCCACCACCCCCCACCGTCACTGCCCCACAGCCCCCCAACCCAGCACCCCTCCGCTCACGCGCCTGCCCCTGCCGGCCCCCTTTCACGGCCCGCCCCCCCGCTCTAAACGGAATAATGATAAACTCTACGTCGTAATGTTCGTCACCCGTAACGGCTAAAAAAAAACTGTGAAATTTTGGGAAACAAGTTAATAAAAATAAGCTGTCACCCGACGAGGAAATAGTTCTCAGTTGTGATATTGCTAAAAATTTCTCACTGCCAGTGTGATTTACACATTAATCAGTGCCTTTTTATAGCACTGATCGCTGTATAAATGACAATGGTCCCAAAATGGCATCAAAAGTGTCCGATGCGCCCGCCATGATGTCGCAGTAACGGTAAAAATCGATGATCGCCGCCATTACTAGTAAAACACAATTAATAAAAATGCCATAAAACGATCCCCTATTTTTTGCGCTATAAATAAAAATAGAGTGACAATTTTGAAAAAAACAAACAATATTTTTTCCTTTTTGCTATAATAAATATCCCCCCAAAATATAAAAAAAGATTTTTCCTCGGTTCACGTATTCTTCTACATATTTTTGGTAAAAAAGAAAAAAAAATCGCAATAAGCGTTTATTGATTGGTTGAATCAATAAACGCTTATTGCGATTTTTTTATTTAAATTTTTTTACCAAAAATATGTAGAAGAATACGTGAACTGGGGAAAAATCGTTTTTTTATATTTTTGGGGGATATTTATTACAGCAAAAAGGAAAAAATATTGTTGTTTTTTTCAAAATTGTCGCTCTATTTTTATTTATAGCGCAAAAAATAAAAACCGCTGAGGTGATCAAATACCACCAAAAGAAAGCTCTATTTGTGGGGAAAAAGGACGCCAATTTTGTTTGGGAGCCATGTCGCACGACCGCGCAATTGTCAGTTAAAGCGACGCAGTGCCGAATCGCAAAAAAGGGGCCTGGTCAGGAAGGGCGGAATTTTTTGTTTTTTAGGCAAATACTAATCAGGGGCTTAAATGGTTCCAGGAAAAACAAAACAAAGTGGGATCTGTTCTCTGATTGGGCGAAGCACTAACAACAGGATTAAATGTACGCTGAATATTTCCACTGAGGAAAAAAGGACCTTCCTAACCCCAGAACATTATAGTAATAAGGATTTGATGTTGTGTAATATTATATAATGTATTATACAGTGTCATGTATACAGCAGGTAGGTGTGTAGGATCCAATGTCATGTATACAGCAGGTAGGTGTGGAGGATCCAATGTCATGTATACAGCAGGTAGGTGTGTAGGATCCAATGTCATGTATACAGCAGGTAGGTGTGGAGGATACAATGTCATGTATACAGCAGGTAGGTAGGTGTGGAGGATCCAATGTCATGTATACAGCAGGTAGGTGTGGAGGATCCAATGCCATGTATACAGCAGGTAGGTAGGTGTGGAGGATCCAATGTCATGTATACAGCAGGTAGGTAGGTGTGGAGGATCCAATGTCATGTATACAGCAGGTAGGTAGGTGTGGAGGATCCAATGTCATGTATACAGCAGGTAGGTGTGGAGGATCCAATGTCATGTATACAGCAGGTAGGTGTGGAGGATACAATGTCATGTATACAGCAGGTAGGTGTGTAGGATCCAATGCCATGTATACAGCAGGTAGGTGTGTAGGATACAATGCCATGTATACAGCAGGTAGGTGTGGAGGATCCAATGTCATGTATACAGCAGGTAGGTAGGTGTGGAGGATACAATGTCATGTATACAGCAGGTAGGTGTGGAGGATCCAATGTCATGTATACAGCAGGTAGGTAGGTGTGGAGGATCCAATGTCATGTATACAGCAGGTAGGTAGGTGTGGAGGATACAATGTCATGTATACAGCAGGTAGGTGTGGAGGATCCAATGTCATGTATACAGCAGGTAGGTAGGTGTGGAGGATCCAATGTCATGTATACAGCAGGTAGGTGTGTAGGATACAATGTCATGTATACAGCAGGTAGGTGTGGAGGATCCAATGTCATGTATACAGCAGGTAGGTGTGGAGGATCCAATGTCATGTATACAGCAGGTAGGTGTGGAGGATCCAATGTCATGTATACAGCAGGTAGGTGTGGAGGATCCAATGTCATGTATACAGCAGGTAGGTGTGGAGGATCCAATGTCATGTATACAGCAGGCAGGTGTGGAGGATACAATGTCATGTATACAGCAGGTAGGTGTGGAGGATACAATGTCATGTATACAGCAGGTAGGTAGGTGTGGAGGATCCAATGCCATGTATACAGCAGGTAGGTGTGGAGGATACAATGTCATGTATACAGCAGGTAGGTGTGGAGGATCCAATGTCATGTATACAGCAGGTAGGTAGGTGTGGAGGATCCAATGTCATGTATACAGCAGGTAGGTGTGGAGGATCCAATGTCATGTATACAGCAGGTAGGTGTGGGGGATCCAATGTCATGTATACAGCAGGTAGGTGTGTAGGATACAATGTCATGTATACAGCAGGTAGGTGTGGAGGATCCAATGTCATGTATACAGCAGGTAGGTGTGTAGGATACAATGCCATGTATACAGCAGGTAGGTAGGTGTGTAGGATCCAATGCCATGTATACAGCAGGTAGGTAGGTGTGTAGGATACAATGTCATGTATACAGCAGGTAGGTGTGTAGGATACAATGTCATGTTCCCACAATGGCAGCATTGCAGGGAATCCCCAATGAGATTCAGGAATCACCACCTCTCTTCTTCTTCTTTATTTTTTCATATTTAGATGTTGACTATTTTTTTTCATCTTTTTTCCACAGGTGTTCTTTATATGTGTGGGGTGATGGTGGCTGTTGTTGTTATCAAATTATATATTTTGCACTCTCTAAAAAAAATAATGAAATAAATATAAATATATATACACACACACACACTAAATAACCAATAGTATTGGGACGCCGGCCTTTACACGCACACAGGGGCGGACTGACAACTCATGGGGCCCGGGCAATATATTATGGGGCCACACAGTATACATACACAGACACACAATATACACACACAGTATAGACACTCAGGGCCAGATTCTCAGCGGCAATACGACGGAGTATCTCAGATACCCCGTCGTATCGCCGTTTTTTTTTGCCTCGTATCTATGCGCGTGATGCTTAGCATCACTTTTGCATAGATACGCTGCAACATCCGACAAGTGTAAAACCATTACACTTGGGGATCGTAGTTGTAATGACAACTCCGGCCACTAGGTGGCCTTTACTTGTTTTCTCATTTGCCTATGCAAATGAGGTAGTACGCCGATTCCCGATCGCTTTTACGCCGCCCTGTCGTCGCGTACGTCGTTTTCGTCCGCGTAAGGTTACCCCAGCTTCTATGTGGAGTAACCTTACGAAGTACCGTCGGGTGCCGTCGGATGCCACGTTAAGTATGGCGTCGGGTCAGCGTCGGCTTTTTCCGTCACTTACGTCGTTTTACTAACTCGTTCGCGAATAGGGCATTGCGTAGTGACGATCACGTCGTTTTGACGTCGGTTTCAACGACGCTTTCCGACGTGAGCTGGAGCATGCGCACTGGGCTTTTTCCCCGGCCGGCGCATGCGCAGTTCGTTCGACGCGGGGGCGCGCTTAATTTAAATACAAGCCGCCTCATTTGAATTGCGCGGGTTTACGCTGCGCCATTTTCGCTACGCCAACGCAAACTATGGAGCAAATGGTTAGAGAATACGGCACTTGCTCTAGTACGATGCGGCGGTGTAGTGCAAATGGCTTACGATACGCAAGCGAAATTCTATGAGAATCTGGCCCACAGTATACACACACACTATACACACACAGTATAGACACACAGTATACACACACACTATATACACACAGTATAGACACACAGTATACACACACACACTATACACACACAATATATACACACAGTACACACACACAATATATACACACAGTATACACACACAATATATACACACAATACACACACACAATATATACACACAGTAAACACACACAATATATACACACAGTACACACACACAATATATACACACAGTACACACACACAATATATACACACAGTACACACACACACAGTATACACACAGTATACACACACAATATACACACAATATACACACACGGTATACACACAGTATACACACATAATATACACACACAGTATACACACACAATATACACACAATATACATACACAGTATACACACACAATATACACATAGTATACACACACAATATACACACACAATATACACACACAGTATACACACGGTATACACACACAGTATACATACACAGACACACAATATACACACACAGTATACACAAGCAGTATACACACACAGTATACATACACAGACACACAATATACACACACAGTATACACACACAGTAGACACACAGTATACACACAAATACAGTATACATACACAGACACACATTATACACACAGTATAGACATACAGTATACATACACAGACACACAAAATACACGCACATACAGTATACATACCGACACACACTATACACACACTGTACACACGACACAGTATACATAAACAGTATACACACACAGACACACAATATACACACACAGTATATACACACAGTATACACACACAGTATACATACACACAGTATACACACAGTATACATACACACAGTATACACACACAGTATACACACAGTACACACACACACACACAGTATACACACACAGACACACACACACAGTATACACACACAGACACGCACACACAGACACACAGTATACATAAACAGTATACACAGAGGGTATACATACACACAGTATACATAAACAAAGTATACACTCACAGTATACATACACAGTATACACACACAGTACGTATACACACACAGTATACACACACACAGTATACACACATACACACATAATACATACACAGTACACAAACACACAGAATACACACACACAGTATACACACACACACACAGAATACACATACACACACTGAAAAGGTACTGGAGAGGCGGGGCAGCTATAATCTTGGGATTTTTTTTTTAAAACACAGATTTTTACATAATGGTATTACTGGTATTACTGAGGCTGGCAACCCTGGGGGTGCTCCCTAGTGGCATGGGGCCCTCAGGCAGTGCCCGAGAGCGCAAATGGTCAGCCCTGCACGCACATGAAATTTAATGGCATCCCAGTCTTAGCCCATAGGGTTCTATATTGAGTTGACCCAACCTTTGCACCTATAACAGCTTCAACTCTTCTGGAAAAGCCGTCCACAAGGTATATGAGTGTGTCTATGGGTATGTTTGACCATTCTTCCAGAAGGGCATTTGTGAGATCAGGCACTGATGTTGGATGAGAAGTCCTGGCTCGCAGTCTCCACTCTAAGGCCGCGTACACACGATCAAACTTGTCTACGGAAACTGGTCCGCAGACCAGTTTCAGCGGACATATCCGACCGTGTGTACGGGCTAGCAGACAGGTTTTTCCAGCAGACAAGTTTTAAAGCATGCTTTAAAACTTGTCTGCTGGAAACCCATCCGTCCGACATGTCCGCTGGTTAGTACGCCTAACCAGCGGACATAAATCCCATGTGTGGAAGTATTTTACTTCCTGGTTCGGTGACGTGGCGGCGTCAACGTCACCACCACATCACCGCGCTGGTTTGGTTTGATCGTGTGTACACATCGGATAAATCTCCTCGTGTGTACACCGCCTAATTCATCCCAAAGGCGTTCTATTGGGTATGGTCAGGACTCTGTGCAGATCAATCAAGTTTCTCCACCCCAAACTAGCTCATCCATGTCTTTATGGACCTTATTTTGTGCTCAGTCATGTTGGAACAGGAAGGGGCCGTCCTCAAACTGTTCCCACAATGTTGGGAGCATGAAATTGTCCAAATGTCTTGCTATGCCAACGCCCTAAGAGTTCCCATCACTGGAACTAAGGGGCCAAACTCAACCCCCCACCATAATCCCCCCTCCACCAAATGATTTAATTTAGGAGTGTGTCTGTGGGAATGTGTGACCACTGGTCCAAATCTATTGGTGGAGGGGGGGTTATGGTGTGGGGTTGATTTTCAGGTGGGCTTGGCCCCTTAGTTCCAGTGAAGGGATCTCTTAAGGCAGGGGTGCCTAACCAGTGGCCAGAGGGCCACATGTGGCCCACGGGGGCCCTCTGATGTGGTCTGCGACCTCCTGCTCTGGGACCATGGATCTGTGTGTGTGAACACACAGATCCATGTCCTGCCAGAGGTGAGAAGACGAAGTGTGTACAGTCTAGAGCAGGGATCTCCAAACTTTCTAAACAAAGGGCCAGTTTACTGTCCTTCAGGCTTTAGGGGGGCCGGACTGTGCCCAGTGAGAGTAGAAAATGCCCCGACATTAGTGCCCCATCATTGGTTTTATTGAGGGAAATAGTGACCTATTGTTGTTGGTATCAATGAGGAGAACAGTACTCCATTGATGGTGTCAGTAGCAGTAGGGGGAATGGTGCCCCATCATTGGTGTCAGTTGGTGGAATATTGCCCCAAGGGCCAGATAAAGGCAAGCAAAGGGCCACATCTGGCCCCTGGGCCGCAGTTTGGAGACCACTGGTCTAGAGGAACACAGATTGGTCTTCTCCCCTAGTCAGTCCACCTCCCCCTACAATTAGAATCACTCCCTAGGGAACATATTAAACCCCTTTAGCGCCCCCTAGTGATTAACCTCTTCCCTGCCAGTCACATTTACATAGTAATTAGTGCAGTTTTATAACACTAATCGCTGTATAAATGTGAATGGTCCCAAAAACATGTAAAAAGTGTCCAATCTGTCCGCCGCAATGTCACGGTCGCAATAAAAATCGCAGATCGCCGCTATTAGTAGTAAAATAAAATAAAATAAATAAAAATGCCATAAAACTATCCCTTTTTTCGTAGACGCTATAACTTTTGTGTAAACCAATCAATAAATGCTTATTGCGTTTTTATTTTATTTTTTACCAAAAATATGTAGAATACGCATCGGTCTAAACTGAGGGGAAAAAATTGTTAAAAAATAAAAAACTGTGATATTTATTAAATCAAAAAGTAAAAAAATATTGTGGTTTTTTTTTTCAAAATTGTCGCTCTTCTTTTGTTTATAGCGCAAAAAAAAAAAAAAAAAACGCAGAGGGGATCAAATACCACCAAAAACAAGCTCTATTTGTGGATGAAAAAAACATAACGTTTTCATATGAGTATGGTGTAGCAAGACCGCGCAATAGTCATTCAAAGTGCGACAGCGCTGAAAACTAAAAATTGGTCCGGTATTGAAGCGGTTAAACAGGCTTTGTGTTAGGCAAAACTTAGACATGAGGCCCCACTTACGCCCATAATGGGAAAAATAATTCAAGCAAGAAAAATGGCTGCAGAAAATGCACGGATCTAGCACACAGGTGATCGGCACCACTTCCAGGGCACCCTCCTCACCCATGATCAGAGTAATGCAGCCAATGCAAGAGAGGGGGGAGGGGGAGGTGATAAAGAGAGAGGGGTAATAGAGAGATCCGATGGTGTCGACATTAGTATTGATCAGAGGCAAATTAGGTGGCCGTAGGGCCCCTGTGAATGCGAGGCCTCAGGCGACTAATTTGCCTAATTAGAGAGCCGCCTCTACGGTTAAACTGGAACTATATTGATTTTTTGACTCCATTATATATGCTCCCTTGTAGGTTCTCCAATCAGGGAGTTCCTGCTAGGGGTTTACATTCACTTCCCCATATTCTGCCCATCAAATCTTGTTTTCCACTTACTGAGAGGGATTGCTGCATATGCCATTGATTCTACATTGCTGATCCATTAAAGGCAACTTTTGTTTCTGCTCTACACTCATAGGGCCAGATTCTCAGAGGCGATACGACGGGGTATCTCAGATACCCCGTCGTATCGCCGTTTTTTTCCTCGGGTATCTATGCGAGTGAATCCTAGAATCACTTTGGCATAGATACGGGTGAAGATCCGACAAGTGTAATACAATTACACTTGCGGATCGTAGATGTAATGACAACTCCGGCCACTAGGTGGCCTTTACGTTGTTTCCTCATTTGCCTATGCAAATGAGGCTACTACGCAGATTCCCGAACGCTTTTACGCCGCCCCGTCGTCGCTTACGTCGTTTTCGTCCGCGTAAGGTTACCCCTGCTAATATGTGGAGTAACCTTACGCAGTACCGTCGGATGCCGTCGGGTGCCGTCGGATGCCATGTTAAGTATGGCGTCGGGTCAGCGTCGGCTTTTTCCGTCGGTTACGTCGTTTTACTAAGTCGTTCGCGAATAGGGAATTGCGTAAGTGACGATCACGTCGTTTTGACGTCGGTTTCAACGACGCTTTCCGACGTGAGCTGGAGCATGCGCACTGGGCTTTTTCCCCGGCCGGCGCATTCGCAGTTCGATCAGCGCGGGGGCGCGCTTAATTTAAATACAAGCCGCCCCCTTTGAATTACGTGGCCTTACGCTGGGCCATTTACACTACGCATCCGCAAACTACGGAGCAAGTGCTTGGAGAATACGGCACTTGCTCTGTAAAGTTTCGGCGGCGTAGTGTAAATGGCTTACGCTACGTACGTACGCTTACGCTAGATTCTATGAGAATCTGGCCCATAGTATTGGTTCAGCTCTGCCCTGCTCATTCAATTCTTTTCTAACCTCTTAAAGCTTGGTTGTTGTTGTGTTTTTCTTTTAACAGACATACAACTTTTATACAAAAATGTTATTTTGCCCTCTTATAAAAGCCCTGAGAGGATCAGTACCAGGGAGGCGGGATGTTTCTGCGCATATACGAAACCCACATTTTATCTCAATCCTAAGCGACATGCTACATACTGGTAAGATTCACAATCTATGTACCCATACACTTTTTATATCATGTTACTTTCTATGCCCCATATTTGATAGTTTTCATATAGTTTTTGATATATCTGCATAATTATTGTTATTTATGCCGATCTGTATGTTTATATTTCCAAATGTCAACATGAGTATTCGTTAAATTTTTTTGTTACCCTTAGTATAACAGACGCCGCAACCAAATCTCCTGAGGAAGCTCTGCTGAGCGAAACATGTTCAGAAAGTGGTATCATCTGTTTAGTATGTTCTAAAGGGAACAATTGACTTGTGATTTGAAATGTTGACTCGCAAGATGAGCAGAGTTCAAGCTAAATAGGCCTGCAGTACCTCATTTGGCCTGAGGTACGGGGGCGCGGAAGCCGAGCAGAGCGGAAAATAGGCCTGCAGTACCTCATTTGGCCTGAGGTACGGGGGCACAGGAGCTGAGAAAAGCCTAACATTGTCCTGCAGTACCTTATTTGGCCTGAGGTACAGGGGTGCAGGAAACAAGCCAAAGTGTCCTCGGGCCTTTTTGGACATTTTCTGCGCTCTCTGGCGCCCCCCCCACCTCTGACAAAATTCGGTATTGCATTCCATTGAAGTCAATGTGGAATGAATTATTTTAGTTTCCATTAAATTCAATGGGAGAAATGTGAGTACTTTAGATTACGAGCATTCTCCTGGAACTGATTATGCTCGTAATCCGAGGTTCAACTGTAATTAATAAAATTGCAGGCAAAAAGAGCAAGGGGAGACTTGTCCTTACCGGTGAGATAAACAGAGAGTTTGAGGACACGGCAGCATCTGGCGTCATTTCCGCGTCGCAGACGTAAGAGAAACGAGTGCCTGTGCGCATGCTCCAGAAAGACCCGAAGGCGCACGGATGACTTAGGGAACCTACAATCCATAGCAGCCATATTGAAAAGTCTAATGCCAGTTTAATTTACAAATGACAACATGAGTATTCATTTCATTTTTTTTGTTACCCATAGTATAACAGACTAATTCGGAAATACGAAATCCGAAAATTTGGAAATTCAAAACTTCGGAAATATGAAAATTTGGAAATTGAAAAATTCGGAAATGCGAAAATTTGGAAATTCGAAATTTCGGAAATACAAAAATTCGGAATTAATGAATTTCTCACCACTCAGATCCCCCCTTTAAAGCGGATCTCCACCCTAAAGTGAAGATCCGCTGATCGGAACCCTCCCCCCCTCCGGTGTCACATTTGACACCTTGCAGGGGGGAGGGGGGTGCAGATACCTGTCTAAAGACAGGTATCCGCACCCACTTCCGGCCCGCAGTCTCGGGCAAAAGACGGGCTTTTCCCGTTGCGTGCTGGGAACTCTCAGCTCCCAGCACACAGCGGGAGCCAATCGCGGGCGCAGCGCGACTCGCGCATGCGCCGTAGGGAACCGGGCAGTGAAGCCGGAGCGCTTCACTTCCTGGTTCCCTCGCCGTGGATGGAGGGGGGAGCAGCAGGGTGACGAGCGATCGCTCATCCTCTGCTGCAGACGCCGCTGGACTCCAGGACAGGTAAGTGTCCTAATATTAAAAGTCAGCAGCTGCAGTATTTGTTGCTGCTGGCTTTTAATATTTGCTTTTTGGTGAACCATCCGCTTTAAGGTCCTGTAGGTCATATTTCAGGAATAGGCAGCGTCAATACCCTCATATGATCTCACCTAAAGTAATATCTGCGTTTGTACAGACATTTGGTGCGCACCAGGGGCGGACTGACTGTTTGGGCACTCGGGCAATGCCTGAGGGCCCATGCCACTAGGAGGCCCCATCAGGGTTGCCAGCCTCAGTAAAACCAGGGACATCTGTCCCTGAAATGTCCCTTACCGACACCCTTTTGGTCTAAAAATCCCAAGATTATAGCTGCCCTGCCTCTCCAGTACCTTTTCAGTGTGTGTATGTGTATTCTGTGTGTATGTATACTGTGCGGCCCCATAATCTATTGTCTGGTGGCCCCATAATATCCTATTGCCCAGGGGCCCCATAATCTCCTATTGCCCAGAAGCCCCACAATCTTCTATTGCCTGGGGGCCCTATAATCTCCTATTGCCCGGGGGCCCCATAATCTCCTATTGCCCGGGGGCCCCATAATCTCCTATTGCCCGGGGGCCCCATAATCTCCTATTGCCTGGGGGCCCCATAATCTCCTATTGCCCGGGGGCCCCATAATCTCCTATTGCCCGGGGGCCCCATAATCTCCTATTGCCTGGGGGCCCCATAATCTCCTATTGCCCTGGGGCCTTATGAGTTGTCAGTCCACCCTGGTGCGCACACAGTTGTGCATCATGCAACCATGCGGCGTGCTATTTAGTAAATGCATTGGTGCGCCTTTCAGAATGAATACTGTGAGCTGTCATGACACAGATAGTAGTGCACACATTAACATTGTAAATGGGCCCTAAGAAAAGCTACCCTAGGGGCCCTACATCAACTGATCACAGATGAATTATTTGCAATACATTGAGCGAGTGAGTGAGTAACTTGTATAGCGCTACAAATGCGAACTAAATCGCCTCAAGACGCTTTTTGCATCCAGTGCCATCCTGATCCTTCAGAAGCAGTGGGTCTTTAGTTTTTTCTTAAAAGCCCGATGGTTTTCTTTCACACGGATGTCCGTGGGTAGAGCTTTCCAGGGCCGTGGTCATTGCACTGCGAATCTTCGTTCTCCCTTAGATTTGTAGCGCGTCTTGGGGATGTGAAGGAGGTTTTGGTTAGTTGACCGAAGAGCGTGACTAGTGGTGTAGTGTTTTATTTTCTCGCATAGGTATTGAGGAGCGTTTCCTTGCGTGCATTTGTGGGTGAGGCAGAGTGTCTTGAATGTAACCCGTTCCTTCACAGCTATCCAGTGGAGGGTCCTCAGGGATTGATTCCCAGGGTTTTTTCCCGTTACCAGTCTGGCTGCCGTGTTCTTGATGACTTGTAGATGCAAAATTTGGTATTTCGGTAGTCCGAGGCAGAGGGAGTTTGCGTAGTTGAGTCGGGAATTGATGATAGTTCCAACTACTACTGCTGTGTCCTCTTCCGGGATGAAGGGGATGAGTCTATAGCGTACTAACCAGCAGACATGTCGGACGGACGGGTTCCCAGCAGACAGATTTTAAAGCATGCTTTAAAATTTGTCTGCTGGAAAAACCTGTCTGTCCGCCCGTACACACGATCGAATTTGTCTGCTGAAACGTTCCGGCGGACCGTTTCCAGCAGATAGATTCGATCGTGTGTACGCGGCCTGAGTCAAAGATGACTCCAAGGCTTTTAACTTTTGTACTTGGGATCACCCCACACACATGGACACCACCCACCATCCTTGGGCAAATCATCACAATTTGCCCAAGAATGGTGGGTGGTGTCCATGTTGTCCATGTCCTACAGTTTTTCTTTTGGTTTGCATGGAGAAAGAGAAGTTCTGTTTTGGATCCATTAAGTTTGAGGGAACTCTCAATGATCCAATTATTGATCAATGAGAGGCACTTTTCTAGTGCGCGGTATTGGTCTTTTTTGTTGGCGATGCGAAAGTAAAGTTGAGTGTCATCAGCGTAGGAGTGGTAGAGCAGAGGGTCTTAAATGTAACCGGATCCTTCACGGCTAGCCAATGAAGGGTCCTTAGAGATGGGGTGATTGATTCCCAGGTTTTTTCCCCCTTTACCAGTGTAGCTGTTGTGTTCTGGACAACTTGTAGATGCAAAATCTGGTATTTGGGGAGTCTGAAGTAGAGGGAGTTTGCGTAGTCGAGTCGGGAATTGATGATTGTTCCAACTACTACTGCTGTGTCCTCTTTCGGGGTGAAGGGGGTGAGTCTACGCAGCAGGTGAAGAAAGTAGTAAGATCCGCTGACCACTGATCCTATTTGTGCGTCCATAGTCATGTCTGAGTCAAAGATGACTCCGAGACTTTAGACTTTCGTGCTCGGGGTGATGGTTTGTCCAGGGATGGTGGGTGGTGTCCAAGTTGTCCTAGAGTTTTTCTTTCGGTTTGCGTGGAGAAAGAGAAGTTCTGTTTTGGATCCATTGAGTTTGAGGGAGCTCCTCGTCATCCAATTATCGATCAATGTCTGCGACTCCGGCTACTTCTTTGAGACGGGTGAGCAGAGTTTTGGGGTCTACTGTGTCGAAAGCTGCGCTGAGGTCCAGCAGCACCAGGAGACATGATTCTCCATCGTCTGCTGCTTCGAGGGTGTCATCCCAGATTTTGAGAAGTGCAGTTTCTGTCCCGTGGCCCGAGCGGAAACCAGATTTTAAAGGGTCCAAGAGTTTGCAGGTGCCCGTGGCCCCAGCGGAAACCAGATTGTAATGGGTCCAAGAGTTTGTAGGTGCCCGAGTCCCAAGCGGAAACCAGATTGTAATGGGTCCAAGAGTTTGTAGGTGCCTGAGTCCCAAGCGGAAACCAGATTGTAATGGGTCCAAGAGTTTGTAGGTGCCCGTGGCCCGAGCGGAAACCAGATTGTAATGGGTCCAAGAGTTTGTAGGTGCCCGAGTCCCAAGCGGAAACCAGATTGTAATGGGTCCAAGAGTTTGTAGGTGCCCGTGGCCCGAGCGAAAACCAGATTGTAGTGGGTCCAAGAGTTTGTAGGTGCCCGTGGCCCGAGCGGAAACCAGATTGTAATGGGTCCAAGAGTTTGTAGGTGCCCGTGGCCCGAGCGGAAACCAGATTGTAATGGGTCCAAGAGTTTGTAGGTGCCCGAGTCCCAAGCGGAAACCAGATTGTAATGGGTCCAAGAGTTTGTAGGTGCCCGTGGCCCGAGCGAAAAACAGATTGTAGTGGGTCCAAGAGTTTGTAGGTGCCCGTGGCCCGAGCGGAAACCAGATTGTAATGGGTCCAAGAGTTTGTAGGTGCCCGTGGCCCGAGCGGAAACCAGATTGTAATGGGTCCAAGAGTTTGTAGGTGCCCGAGTCCCAAGCGGAAACCAGATTGTAATGGGTCCAAGAGTTTGTAGGTGCCTGAGTCCCAAGCGGAAACCAGATTGTAATGGGTCCAAGAGTTTGTAGGTGCCCGTGGCCCGAGCGGAAACCAGATTGTAATGGGTCCAAGAGTTTGTAGGTGCCCGAGTCCCAAGCGGAAACCAGATTGTAATGGGTCCAAGAGTTTGTAGGTGTCGAAATGGAGTTGTAGCTTTTGTACTAATACTTTCTCTATGATCTCTTGTAGATGGTGTTAAGACTTGTTACCGGTCTGCGTTAGTTTGGGTCTTTGGGGTCAAGGTTGGGTTTCTTTAGAAGGGGTGTGATTATGCCTTGCTTAAGGGAGATCGGAACAATACCTTATTTGAATGATTGATTTATGAGATGTGTTATGGTGGGTGCCAAGATGTCAGAACATTGTTTCAGAAGTTTTGTAGAAATAATGCCATTCGGTGATGTGCTGTCTCGGAGACTTCTGATGATGATTTTGGTGGTGTCGATGGTGATTGGGACCAGAGATGACAAAAGAGGTAGAATCTGCTCAGATCAAGGTGAGGTCTGCTGCCCAATGCTGTCATTCGGGTGTAATACTCACGCTTACCAGTAGGGGAGCCTGGATTCCTACTGAACTGTGTCTATGTTGGAAGGAAATCCTCAGCTCTCTTTGTTGATGATTCCTCTTCAGCTGCAACATTGTTACATTTTTTCATGTTATATTTATAATTATTATTACAATGTTTCTGCTAAAAGAAGCTTTGTAACGCATACAACATTTTGTATAAGACTTTACTGAATATGCAAGCTGGATCCATCAGTTGTCAGGATGGCCGAGCGGTCTAAGGCGCTGCGTTCAGGTCGCAGTCTCCTCTGGAGGCGTGGGTTCGAATCCCACTTCTGACAGTATTCTTTTTTTAAATGTAATATTCATTCCTAATTTTTTTTTGTTTTTTTGCGCTTATTATTAAATACATCTGAATATTAAACGTGATACGTGTTTCTTCAAAATAGTGGAAACAAGAAAATAAGATATATACTGGAAATAAAAATGAATTAAATGATACTGGAAGTTATTTATAAAATGAATAATAATGATGATAATAGTTTACACATTATTATTATTATTCATTTTTCATGCAAATTTCTTAAATTCACCCCCCGACTATATTGAAGAAACAAATATCACATGTAATATTCAGATGTATTTTAGTAATAAACGGAAATAGTAGATGAAAAAAACATGAATATTATCTTATATCATTTATTTTATAACAATACATTTATATTGTTTATAAAAACAAAACAAATAACACACACACACACATATATATATATATATATATATATATATATATATATATATATATATATATATATATATATATATTTATATATATATATATATATATATAATTTTTTACATAATATATTTTTTGCTATGAAATAAATGATATAACATCCATGTTTCTTCATTTTTTTTTTTATACATCTGAACATTTCATGTAATACATGCTTTATGAATATAATGGAAACAATTGAAGATATATACTGAAAATATTATGCATTAAATGTTATATATTCTGGAAATAAAAATAAATGAAATTATACTAAAAGTTATTAATAAAATGAATAATAATAATATGATGATGATAATTATAGTTTTCATACAGTATATATATATATATATATATATATATATATATACTCTGGGCCAGATTCTTGTAGGAGATACGACGGCGTATCTCCATATACGCCGTCGTATCTCTGTCTTTGCGCCGTCGTATCTATGCCACTGATTCTTAGAATCAGTTACGCATAGATTTGGCGTAAGTCACTTACACCGTCGGATCTTAGATGCAATTTTACGCCGGCCGCTAGGTGGCCTTTCCGTCGATTTCTGCGTTGAATATGCAAATGAGCCTGATACGCCGATTCCCGAACGTATTTGCGCCGCATCCCCATAGTTTACGTCGTTTGCGTATGCGTAAAGTTACCCCTGTTATATGAGGGGTAGCTTTACGTCGGTCCGCCGTATGCCATGTTAAGTATGGACTCGGGACAGCGTCGTGTTTTTCCGTCATTTACGTAAAACGTTCACGAATAGGGTTTTGTGTAAGTGACGTTCAAGTCGGCTTCATTGACGTTTTCCGACGTGAGTTGGAGCATGCGCACTGGGCTTCTTTTACGGCCGGCGCATGCGCAGTTCGTTCGGTGCGGGGGCGTGCTTAATTTAAATACAACCCGCCCCCTTTGAATTACGTGGCCTTACGCCAGGCCATTTACACTACGCCGCCGCAAATTGGAGAATACGCCACTTGCTCCTGTAAGTTGCGGCGGCGTAGTGTAAATAGCTATCTACGAATCTACGAGAATCTGGCCCTCTATGTATAAATAGAGTGTATGCATAAATCCAGTGGTTCCTGTGTCTTGAGTGACCCCTGTGGTCCAGTGTCTCCAGTGACTCCTGTGTCTTGAGTGACCCCTGTGGTCCAGTGACTCCAGTGACTTCTGTGTCTCCAGTGTCCCTTGTGGTCCAGTGTCTCCAGTGAGCCCTGGATCTCCAGAGTGACCCCAGCATCCCAATTTGTCTCCAGGGAATCCTATGTCTCCAGTAACCACAGTGTTTCCAGTAACTCCTGAGCTTCATGTATCCCCCAGTGAGCCCTGTGCTCTGGTGTCTCCAGTGACCCATGTGTGCTCTTGTGTCTATAGTGACCCCTGTGTGCTCCTTTGTCTCTAGTGACCTCTGTGTGCTTCTGTGTCTTCTGTGACCCCTGCTTGCTTTTGTGTCTCCAGTGACCCCTGCATGCTCCTCTGTCTCCAGTGACCCTTGCATCTTCAATTTGTCTCCAGTGACCCTTGTGTGCTTCTGTGTCTCCACTCTCCAGTGACCCTTGCATGCTCCTGTGTCTCTAGTGACCCTTGCATGCTCCTGTGTCTCTAGTGACCCTTGCATGCTCCTGTGTCTTCAGTGACCCCTACATGCTCCTATGTCTTCAGTGACCCCTACATTCTCCTGTGTCTTTAGTGACCCTTGCAAGCTCCTGTGTCTCCAGTGACCCTTGCGTGCTCCTATGTCTCCAGTGACCCCTACATGCTCCTGTGTCTTCAGTGACCCTTGCATGTTCCTGTGTGTCCAGTGACCCCTGCCTGCTCCTGTGTCTCCAGTGACCCTTGCATGTCTCCAGTGATTCCTGTTTGCTCTTGTGTCCCCAGTGACCCCTATATGTTCCTGTGTCTTCAGTGACCCCTGCGTGCTCCTGTGTCTTCAGTGACCCTTGCATGTTTCTGTGTCTTCAGTGACCCTTTGTGTGCTCCCGTGTTCCCTATGTGTTCCTGTGTCTTCAGTGACCCTTGTATGCTCCTGTTCCTCCAGTGACCCTTGCATGCTCCTGTGTCTCCAGTGACCCTTGCATGCTACTGTTCATCCACTCACCTCTTTGTGTCCATGTGTCTCCAATTACTCCTGTGTCCTCCTGTGTCTGCAGTGACCCCAGCATCTCCAGTGACTCCATGCTCCACAGTGTCTTTGGTGATTCCTGTCTCTCCAGTGAACCATGCGATCCACTGTTTCCAGTAAATCTTATGTCTGTAGTGACCCCAGCATCTCTGATAACTCCTGAGCATCCCGCATCACCCAATACCCCCTGTGGTCTGGTGTCTCCAGTGGCCCCAGCATTTTTAGTGATGCCAGCATCTCCTGTGTCTCCAGTGGCCCCTGCGCACCAGTGACTTCATTGAATCCTAAGTCCAGCATAACCCAATGACGCCAGAGGATCCTGTGTCCCCCAATGTTTCCAGAGCATCCTGTGTCCCCCAATGACCCCAGAGCATCCTGTGTCCCCCAATGACCCCAGAGCATCCTGTGTCCCCCAATGACCCAAAAGAATCCTGTGTCCCCCAATGACCCCAGAGCACCCTGTGTCCTACAATGACCCAAGAGCATCCTGTGTTCCCCAATGTTTCCAGAGCATCCTGTGTCCCCCAATGACCCCAGGACATCCTGTGTTCCCCAATGACCCCAGAGCACCCTGTGTCCCCCAATGTTTCCAGAGCATCCTGTGTCCCCCAATGTTTCCAGAGCATCCTGTATCCCCCAATGACCCCAGGACATCCTGTGTCCCCCAAATACCGCAGAGCATCCTGTGTCCCCCAATGACCCCAAAGCATCCTGTGTCCCCCAATGACCCCAGAGCATTCTTTGTCCCCCAATGACCCCAAAGCATCCTGTGCCCCCCAATGACCCCAGAGCATCCTGTGTCCCCTAATTATCCCAGAGCATCTTGTGTCCCCCAATGACCCCAGAGCATCCTGTGCCCCCAATGACCCAGAGCATCCTGTGTCCCCCAAAACACCCTGTGCCCCCCAATGACCACAGAGCACCATGTGCCCCCCAATGACCCCAGAGCATCCAGTGTCTCCCAATGACCCCAGAGCATCCTGTGTCCCCCCAATGACCTCAGAGCATCCTGTGATCACCCCCCCCCCCCCCCAATGATCCCAGAGCATCCTGTATCCCCCAATGACCCCAGAGCATCCTGTGCCCCCCAATGACCCCAGAGCATCCTGTGCCCCCCAATGACCCCAGAGCATCCTGTGCCCCCAATGACCCCAGAGCATCATGACCCCAGAGAACCCTGTGTCCCCCAATGACCCCAGAGCATCCTGCCTCATCCAGGGATCCAAAATTCCATTTCAATAGTGACTCCAGACTATTTACAGCACAGTGATGATGTTGGGTTTTTGGTTGGGTTTGCAAAGACAAAGTTGATTTATATCCTTTTGTGACTATTGTGGAATTTACTTTGTTATATCTGCCAGATAAGGTGAAAAAAATCTGTTGATCCTGCCAATAATCCAATTAGCTGGTAACTTATTGAACTAGTGCCATCAGCCCTGCTTTGCTGTAACCCCTCCACCTTATGGAGAAGAGTGGGGGAGGTGTATTCCTATCCTACTCCATAGATTCCGTGGTGTTGTCCCCCTAGGAGGTGTGTTACTGGCAGGATCACCAGGTGAAAATAAAGTAAAAAAATAA
Source organism: Rana kukunoris (assembly GCA_029574335.1). Classification (NCBI taxonomy): domain Eukaryota; kingdom Metazoa; phylum Chordata; class Amphibia; order Anura; family Ranidae; genus Rana; species Rana kukunoris. Next base: position 22,598,256 of record CM056052.1, on the reverse strand, counting down.
GCCCTCAGAATTCTGTCTGCAGTCAGAGAGGAGTAGAGAGCGATACTGTCTGTGTTTATTTTCGGGAGACGTATTGGTGACATAGTTGTGAAACACCCAAGAAAAGTATGTTGTTTTCCACCCACGGATGCACGGCGGATGATGTGTGTGTGGCGGACGCTCTCTCTGTGCTGAGTGCTGGCGGTGGTGGGCTTAGGATAAGCTGATTATATTCTGGGTGTATACGGTATATTAGCTCGGTGTATTTATAGTCACAGCTTTCTAAGCTTTCACAACCGTGCACAAGCGCTGAGTGTTTCCTGGTCCTAACGTCAAGGTGCTCCCAACATTTCTATAACTATAGTCAGTATGTACTAAAGAACAGACCAGAACCACAGACAGGGGGAATACAATGGGGCAATCAACCCCCAAAGCGTTTCTCAACTGGGGTGCCATGAACACAAGACGCAGTTTGCGCTGGATCAGCAATATGCATTGCCATGGTGCAGGACGGCTACCAACAGCATGGAAACCAATATCGCTCTAGGCAGGGCCAGGGTGCCCCTGTCCTTCCAGCACCATTGCAATGCATGGCACTGATCCAGGGAACAAGACATGCAAGGCCACCCCCAGCATTCAGGAGAGGATGGGGTCACCTCCATGTCCACCTCCCGCTCTTTGCCATGCGGTTGATGTATCGTAGGAATTGGATGGGAAAGGGGACCCGGGGACACAGATGGTACAGGTGGGGCTTCTAATGTGAGGAGAGAATTCTATGATGGGGAGATGGGGGGGACTCTGACATGATGGGGGGACTCTGACATAATAGGGAGCAACTAATGTGATGAGGGGGGCTTTGATATGAAGAGAAAATTCTGACATAATGGGGGGACACTGATGTAATGAGGGGGGCTTTGACATAATTGGGAACTTTAACATGATGGGGGGGGCTCTTATATGTTTGGGGGACTCTGACATAATGCGGGGACTCTGAATTAATGGGGGGACTCTGAAATGATGGGGGGGACTCTGAAATGATGGGAGAACTGATGTGATAGAGGGGGGATCCAACATGATGGGGAGAACCTGACGTGATTGGAGGAACTATGACATGATGGGGGGGACTGTGATGTGATGGGGGTTCTGACATGCTGGGGATAGCATGACATGAAGGGGGAACTCTGGCATGATGGGAGGACTCTGATTTGATAGAGGGGGGGATCCAACATGATGGGGGGAACCTAACGTGATTGGAGGAACTATGACATGATGGGGGGACTGTGATGTGTTGGGGGGGGGGGGGGGGGTTCTGACATGCTAGGGATATCCTGACATGAAGGGGGAACTCAGGCATGATGGGAGGACTCTGATGTGATGAGCAGACTCTGATGTGATAGAGGGGGGAATCCAACATGATAGGGGGAACCTAATGTGATTGGAGGAACTATCACATGATGGGGGGACTGTGATGTGATGGAGGGGTTCTGACATTATGGGGATAGCCTGACATTAAGGGGGAACTCTGGCATGATGGGAGGACTCTGATATGATGGGACTCCAGCGAAGGCTGAATGACATGGGGTCAGGATGGGTTTCCGAGAGAAGGTGTGCCTGCATAGGTCCCCCAAATAGACAGTACAGATAGTAGTCCCGTACTGAACCCAGGCCCCACTGGACCAGCATTAGAGGCAATGCTCAGCAATGGCAGCTAGGGTTGCCACCTGTTCGGGATTCACCCGGACAGTTCGGGTTTTGACTCATGTGTCCGGATTTCAGGCAGACTGAAACCCATACACTATTTAGACCCGGCTGGGGCTCCCCAAGTAACCAAAATATGTCTGGGAGCAGGTTCAGCATCACTGAGGGGCAGGGCAATAAAGTCAGCAAGAGCAATTTGGCCACACCCACTGTTCGCTATAGCAGGCTATGCGCACCACATTATTACTCTACTTGGGGCACCCTAAGGTGTCTCAGGTCGCTAAAGTGTTCGGGTTTGGCTTGAAGAAAAGGTGGCAACCCTAATGATAGCCCCCAAAACACACTCCATAGCTGGGTCCAGGGACTGCCAGACTTGGAGCCCAAACGGACTCCCTGTATATAGCCACCTAGTAGGACGAGGGAGCCCAGACTGCCCAGGTTTTGCTCAGATTGAGGTGTCTGGGGCATGGTGCCAGGGGGGAGAGTCACAGCACACTGATAGGTGTTACATAACAGTTACAAATATTTACATAAAAGTTACATAGAATTACATGTAAGTTACATAGAGTATAAGTTACACACAGTCAGTTACATATAAGTTGTACATAGTTACAAATAAGAGCATATAAGTTATGTATTGTCATATTATATATAGTTATATATGAGTTACAAAGAGTTACATATAAGTTATATATAATTACATACAGTATATGTTACCTATAAAGTTTCATACAGTTTCATATAGTAGCATATACATTTTACTTACATAGTATTTAAATATAAATTACATAGTGTTACATATAAGGGAAACTCTAAAAAAGTATTCAGAACTGACCAATAAATATCAAGAATGATGTAAATGTAAATCTCTCTTGTCATGTACAGGTGAAACTCAAAAAATTTGTATATTGTGCAAAAGTTCATTTATTTCACTAATGCAACTTAAAAGGTGAAACTAATATATGAGAGAGACTCATTACATGCAAAGCAAGATAGTTCTGTGCCGTGATTTGTCATAATTGTGATGATTATGGCTTACAGCTCATGAAAACCCCAAATCCACAATCTCAAAAAATTAGAATATTGTGAAAAGCTGCAATATTCTAGGTTCAAAGTGTCGCACTCTAATCAGATAATTCAGCCATAACACCTGCAAAGGGTTCCTGAGCTTTTAAATGGTTTCTCAGTCTGGTTCAGTAGGAATCACAATCATGGGAAAGACTGCTGACCTGACAGTTGTGCAGAAAACCATCATTGACACCCTCCATAAGGAGGGAAACCTCAAAAGGGAATTGCAAAAGAAGTTGGATGTTCCCAAAGTGCTGTATCAAAGCACATTAATAGAAAGTTATGTGGAAGGGAAAAGTGTGGAAGAAAAAGGCGCACACGCAGCAGGGATGACCGCAGCCTGGAGAGGATTGTCAGGAAAAGGCCATTCAAAAGTGTTGGGGACTTTCACAAGGAGTGGACTGAGGCTGGGGTCAGTACATCAAGAGCGCCACACACAGACGGATCCTAGATATGGGCTTCAAATGTCGTATTCCTCTTGTCAAGCCTCCTGAACAACAAACAACCTCAGAAGCGTCTTACCTGGGCTAAAGGAAAACAGACCTGGTCTTAGTGCCCCAAAGTCCTCTTTTCTGATGATCTTATTTGGAAACCAAGGAGCCGGAGTATGGAGGAAGAATGGAGAGGCACACACTGCAAGATGCTTGAAGTCCAGTCCGATGATTTGGGGAGCCATGTCATCTGCTGGTGTTGGTCCACTGTGCTTCATTAAATTCAAGGTCTACCAGGAGATTTTGGAGCACTTAATGCTTCCTTCTACAGACGAGCTCTATGGGGATGCTGACTTAATTTCCCAGCTTGACTTGGCACCTGCCCACACTGCCAAAAGCACCAAAACCTGGTTCAATGACCGTGGGATTACTGTGCTTGATTGGCCAGCAAACTTGCCTGATCTGAACCCCATAGAGAATCTATGGGGCATTGCCAAGAGAAAGATGAGAGACATGAGACCGAACAATGCAGAAGAGCTGAAGGCCACTATTGAAGCATCCTAGTCTTCCATAACACCTCAGCAGTGCCACAGGCTGATGGCTTCCATGCCACGCCGCATTGAGGCAGTAATTGCTGCAAAAGGGGCCCAAACCAAGTACTCATGCACAAGTACATATGCATACTTTCAGAGATCAGATATTTTTCTGTGTACAATCCTTGTTTTATTGATTGCATGTCATATTCTAATTTTCTGAGTTTCACCTGTACAGCTACATATACAGTAAGTTACATATACAAGTTTATAAGTTATGTATTGCTATATATACAGTGGTTACATATAGTAACACAAAAGTTACACACAGTATAAGTTACATACAGTTACATATAAATTACATATAGTTACATATAAGTTGTGTATAGTTACATCCAGTACGCTATATTTAGTTTAATTTAGGTATGTTTAGTTACATATAATTTATGTATAGCTACATACAGAATAAGTTATATATACAGGACTGTAGTTACATATCAGTTATAAATAGTAACATTTAAGTTACATATAAGTTACATACAGTATAAGTTACATAGAAATTATGGGCCAGATTCAGGAACAGTTAGGCTGGCGGATCCAGTGATCCGCCAGCCTAACTGTGACTTTGAGCCGGCGTTTCTGTTTTCTGTAACCAGAAAACAAGAAACGCCGGGTTGAAGCTCCGATGCGAGCAGCGTAACTGATTTTCGCCATCGCATCGTTACTTCAACTTAAAAATGGCGCCGGGGGCGTTCCCGCCGATTTACGCTCAAAAAATATGTTAATGAGCGGAAATCGGCAATTCACGATCGCATTCCGGCGCGACGCAGTGACGTTACGACGTTTCCGGACGGGATACGCGGCGCATAGTTATACCTACATGGGGTTGGAGTATCCTATGTTAGGTATAGGCGTCGTCATCGCGTCGAAAAAAAAAAAAAAAACGTCGCTTGCGTAAAACGGTCATGAATGGGAATGTGACGTCATTGACGTTCATTCACAGATTTTGGAGCATGCGCACGGGGATGTTTTGACACTCGACGCATGCGCAGTACGTCGGCGGCGGGATCGCGCTTAGTTAGCATACTTCACGCCCCGTACCCGCCCAATTTGAATTCCGCCGGCTCATTTGCGATGCGCTGCCGCAACTTTAGGAGCAAGTGCTTCGTGAATGACAGCACTTGCTCCTAAAATTTCTGCAGAGCAACGCAAATGAGAAGCGTTACTCCAGAGCAAAGATGCTCTGGACTACCTGAATCTGGCCCTATGTATTGCTACATACAGAATAAGTTACATATACAGTACTGTAGTTACATATCAGTTAATAGTTACATGTAAGTACATATAGAGGCGATTCAGTTCGCAAGTGTTTGTGCTATATACGTTTTTCACTCACTCACTCACTCACTCACTCACTCACTCACTCACTCACTCACTCACTCATACAGTATAAGTTACACACAGTCAGTTACATATAAGTTATACATAGTTACAAATAAGAGCATATAAGTTATGTATTCTCATATATAGTTACATAGTTACATTTGAGTTACATATAAGTTATATATACTTACATCCAGTTACATATAAGTTATATACAGTTCAATATAGTAGCATATACATCATACTTACATAGTAGTTAAATATAAATTACATATGGTTACATATAAGTTACATATAAGTTACATATAGTTACATATACCGTAGGTTATATATAGTTACATATAAGGGAAACTCTAAAAAGTATTCAGAACTGACAAATAAATGTAAATCTCTGCTGTGCATGCTTTCCAGAATATAGGACACTGTTTTGTAAAAAAACATGTATGTTCTTTATAGTTTTTTTTGCACCAAAATCACATCAAGAGCAAAGAAAAAAAATGTCCTGGGGTGTTGGTAGAGTTCTAAGAGACTAAAGGCACCTGTGGACACCCCCTAAGGTGAAAACACCACTCTAAACAGTGTTCATGTCCTTTGCTTCGCTTGTTCAGCCTCAATTAATGCTTTCTTTCCCATCTCTCCTTAACTAATATTTTCCTTTTTTTATTATTATTATTATTATTTCCTTTCTTCTAGCCATGTATATACATTTTTTTTTTATTATTTGAATTAATTTTGTTTTAACGTTTTAATAGCACAAAAAACAAAAACAAAGCCTTGGTTTCCTTTGTAGATACATTTGTTGTTTGTTATTGAACCTAAATTATGATTCTGGAAATAAAGCATTGCAGAGAGGATTTGACAGATTAAGCTACACCAGCAATTTGGCGAAAAAATGATAATAAATAGCTTTATTAACAAAATGCCTTAAAAAAAAAAAAGGAAGGTCACCTCGCCCTCTCCACTTAAAACTTTTATAAATAATCTCCGGGAGATACGATGTGCAGCACTTAGTCCAAGAACCTGTTTAACATGTGCCATAGTTATCTCATGCTTATTGTGGGATTTTGAACTGGTGAACTTTATTTTTATTTATTAATAATTTGTCTATTTGAGAGTTGCACCCCAGCTTTTGATATTTACATGACACCAGGGGATGTTGCAATTAACATTTTTATATTTTTAAATGAGATCAATGATAGAATAAAATGTATACTTTTAAAAATAATTTTTCCATAATATTATTTTTTCAGAATATTATTTTTTGCGTATTAGTTTACAATAGCACAATTTTTTTTTTTAAAAAGTACATTTTATTTGATACTTTTTTTTTTTTGACTATGGATTGCATAAAAAAAATGTAATATTTTTTGCAAGAATCTAAGGCCCCGTACACACGAGCAAATACATCTGATCAAATTGGTCGGACAGACCGATTTGAACAGATCTGTCTGCTGGGATGTATTGGTTTGATCGTGTACACACGATCAAACCAAAATCCCTGCCGGCAGACAGCGCGCTGACGTGGCGGTGACGTGGCGGTGACGTTGACGCCGCCACGTCACCGCACCAGGAAGTAAAACACTTCCGCGCATGCGTCGAATCCATTTGACGCGTGTGCGAGAAGACATGTCTGCTGGTTAGCGTACTAACCAGCAGACATATCGGTCCGACGGGTTCCCAGCCGACAGATTTCAAAGCATGCTTTCAAATCTGTCGGCTGGCCAAATTTGTCTGTTTGCCCGTACACACGATCGAATCTGTCTGCTGAAACGGTCTGGCAGACCGTTTCCAGCAGACAGATTTGATCGTGTGTACGCGGCCTTACACTCCCATCGGGGGCAAGGTTAAGTGATGAGACTTTATATGTACCATTGAGAAATCATACAAGATTAAAATTACACGTTTTTATTTTTTGCAAATGTATAAAAGTGACATAATAGATGAAAACACGGAGTATATATAGTCAAAAATTAAAGTATTTGCATTTGGGACATGTTTCGCCAGAAACTCGCTTCCTCAGGATCCACGCCTTAGATATTATTATTATTATACAGGATTTATATAGCGCCAACAGTTTGTGCAGTGCTTTACAACATGAGGGCAGACAGTACATACAGTGCAATTCAATACAGGAGGGATCAGAGGGCCCTGCTCGTTAGAGCTTGCAATGTAGAAGTGAGGGTCCAGTGAAACAAAGGGTAATAGCTTAGCTTTAGGGGATTATCTGAAGGAGAAAATTCAGGTACAGTTGTTAGGTGTGGGTAGGACAGCCTTCTCTGAAGAAAAGTTTTTTTTTAGGGATCATCTAAAAGCTAATGGAGTAGGAGATAATTGGACAGATTAGAATATTGTAGAATATTCTGTTCAGTGCATATATCCAAGATGTGGATCCTGAGGAAGCGAGTCTCTTCCGAAACACGTTGGTCCCAGATGCCAATATTATTTTTTGACTATACAGTATGTACTTTATGCACTCCATGACAATTTGATGTCTGTGAATTTTTCTGTATATTGTGTTTATTTTTTGTTTGTCATTGTAGAATATTCTTTTCAGTGCATATATCTACGATGTGGATCCTGAGGAAGCGAGTCTCTTCCGAAACACGTTGGTCCCAGATGCCAATATTATTATTTTACTATACAGTATATACACTATGTACTCCATGACAATTTGATGTCGGTGAATTTTTCTGTATATTGTGTTTATTTTTTGTTTGTCTTTGTAGAATATTCTTTTCAGTGCATATATCTACGATGTGGATCCTGAGGAAGCGAGTCTCTTCCGAAACACGTTGGTCCCAGATGCCAATATTATTATTTTGACTATACAGTATGTATTTTATGTACTCCATGACAATTTGATGTCTGTGAATATTTCTGCATATTGCTTTTATTTTTTGTTTGTTTTTGTCGAATATTCTGTTCAGTGCATATAGCTAAGACGTTGATCCTGAGGAAGCGAGTGTCTTCCGAAACACGTTGGTCCCAGATGCCAATATTAATTATTTTTACTACGTATATGTTATGGTTTCTGTTTTATGTGACTTTTATATTTTTTGTAAAAAGAATACAAATTGTAATTTTAATCTTCTGTGATTCCTTGGTGGCACAAAGTCCCAGGAGTGTAAGGGTGTGGTCTCAATTTCTAGGGATGGCGACCACTGAGAAATATATGTATAATTAATTTGTTCACAGAGTATCTCCATGTAACTTTACTTTTTTTTTTCAAGGATCACCACCAAAAGAAAGTCTTGTTTGTCCTTAAAAAAAAAATATATATATATTATGAAATAAATTGCCAAATTCTTTTTAGTTAAAAAAAAAAAAAGTAATGACAAAATTATTACAGAATAAACAGGGCCATAGCTGAAATATAGAAATGTCTCTGCTCCATAGAGGGGGGTGAACAGGGGGGAGAGGCGAAAGGGTTAATATAACCTGAGATGGGGCAATCAACTCCTCACACAGCGAGACAGGAAGAGCATTAATACATGTTATGAGAGAGATAATAAATCTGGCCCAGGGCTTGAATGTAGCATAACAGCAATATATTTCACACCCCTGACCAGTTATTAGGTGTGTGCGTGTCTGACAATAAATCTGTAGCAGGTTTTTATCAGCTGTCTAGGATCGCAGGTGTAGAGGATGTACACTAAAAAATGGTTGCAAATCATTTGCTCTGTGAGAGGGACCATGATTAGCACTAGGATCTGTTGGCCCAACCCCAGCCAAAACCTTTTTGTATTATAGCCTTGGGTAGAGTAAGGTAGGGTTAGAACGTCTGTCAGAATTTATATGCCACACTTCAAGCTTCTTTTTTTTTTATTGTTTATTTTTATTTTTTTATGTATGCTGCAATACTTACCTTTAATCCAGAGAGGTCTCCTGCACTACTTTCTTCCACCACTGGATGTCCTCTTCCAGTTTCTTCCAGTGAACACAGCGTCTTCCCGCAGGGATGTAGACCCAAGGGAGGGGGCGAGCATGCTGACTAACCCCCAGCCAGAACGGCTCGGATGATGGGGGGCAAGCTTACTGAGGAGAAACAGGAAGTGAGAAATTCAGACAAAGAAAAAAAAAACATTTAGAAGGGAACGCACTAGCTTAACCACTTAACGCCCGCCGCACGACTATGTACGTCCACAGAATGACACGTACAGGCAGATGGGCGTACATGTACGTCCTTGCCTTGTAGCGGATCGGGGGTCCGATCGGGACCCCCTCCTCTGAGTGCGGCGGGCTGCTTACCCGCGGGAGTGATCCGTCCTGAGGGGCAGCTGTTCATTTCTGTCCGCCCCCTCGTGATCGCTCCCAGCCAATCCCGTGAGCCCCCGCCGTGTCACTTCCTCTGCCTGTAAAATGTAAACACTGGCAGAGGAAGTGATGCAGCTCTCCTCTCTGCGGTATTTTCAATCCGCCGAGAGGAGAGAACACTCACAGCAAATCGCACCTAACACTACACTGACACCAGTACACATAGGCACATTTAACCCCTTCTGATCAGCCCCCCCACCCCCTGTCACACTGTCACTAATAGAAGTGATCATATATTTACTGATCACTGCATTTAGTGTCAGTGTGACAGTTAGTGTGACAGGCAGTTAGTGTTAGGTTCAGGGTAGCCCCCGTACCCCCCCAATAAAGTTTTAACCCCTTGATCACCACCCTAGTTAACCCTTTCACCCCCTATTACCATCGTCACTAAGCGATCATTTTTCTGTTCGCTGTATTAGTGTCGCTGTTGCCGCTAGGTAGCTAATTTTTTTTATTGAGATTTTTTTTTACTAAAGACATGTGGCTGAATACATTTTGGCCTAAATGTTTGACTAAAATTTAGTTTATTCGATTTTTCTTATAACAAAAAGCAAAAAATATTGTTTTTTTTTCAAAAATGTCGCTCTATTTTTGTTTATAGCGCAAAAAATAAAAATCGCAGAGGCAATCAAATACCATCAAAAGAAAGCTCTATTTGTGGGAAGAAAAGGACGAACATTTTGTTTGGGAGCCACGTCGCACGACCGCGCAATTGTCTGTTAAAGCGACGCAGTCCTGAATTGTTAAAACGCCCCTGAGCATTTAGCAGTATATTGGTCCGGGGCTTAAGTGGTTAAAGGAACCTATTTAGAAAATGAAAAACAAACCTTTACAACTCCTTTAACCACTTGCTTACTGGGCACATATACCCCCCTCCTGTCCAGGTGAAATTTCAGCTTCCGGCACTGCGTTGCTTTAACTGACAATTGCGCGGTCGAGCGACGTGGCTCCCAAACAAAATTGGCGTCCTTTTTCCCCCACAAATAGAGCTTTCTTTTGGTGGTATTTGATCACCTGTGCGTTTTTTATTTTTGCGCTATAAACAAAAAAGAGCGACAATTTTGAAAAAAAATACAATATTTTTTACTTGTTGGTATAATAAATATCCCTATTTAAAAAAAAAACATATTTTTTTTTCTCAGTTTAAAAAAATCGCAATAAGCGACTGGTTTTCGCAAAAGTTATAGCACCTCCAAACATTTTTTTTTATTTTTTTTACTAGAAATGGCAGCGATCTGCGATTTTTATTGGAACTGCGACATTATGGCGGACACATCGGACACTTTTGACACATTTTTGGCACCATTCACATTTATACTGCGATCAGTGCTATAAATATGCACTAATTACTGTGAAAATGTGACTGGCATTGAAGGGGTTAACACTAGGGGGTGAGGAAGGGGTTAAATGTGTACCCTGCATAGTGTTCTAACTGTGGGGGAGGGGGACTGACTGGGGAGGTGACCGGTCTGTGTCCCTATGTACAAGGGACACAGATCGGTCTCCTTTCTCCATGACAGGACGCTGTCTCTGTGTGATCAGGCAATGAGAGATGATCTCATATGTTTATATTTGAGATCATCTCTCATTGGCCGCACAGATCGCATAGCAAACGGCCACTCTGATTGGCCGTTCGCGACGATCTGTAATTGGCTGTGTCCAAGGGACACGGCCAACACAGAGTTTCCCCGTTGCGTGCAGACGTCAATTGACGTCCTGTTGGATATTCAGGTCCGTGCTGTAGCCGTCATTCGGCTATAGCGCAGGCCTCAAGTAGTTAATGAGGACTTTGAAATAAGTTGGACTTTGATGTAAAGAGCACTATGATGGAGACCCTGATGTAAAAGGGTATCTAATAGGGCCATGACCTAAGTGGGTACCCTAATGGGATGTATGGGAGAACTTTGATGTAAGGGGGGACTCTGTTGGGGACCCTGATGTTAGGGTAGACTTTGATATAAGGGTGACTCTGATGGAGATCCTGACGTAAGTGGGGACTCTATAGGGGACCCTGATATAAGTGGGGACTCTGTTGGGGACCCTGGTGTAAGGGTGGATTCTAATAAAGACTCTGATGTTAGGAAGGACTTTTTCGATTTAATGTGGAATCTGATGGAGAGCTTGATGTAAGTGGGGACTGTGAAGGGGCCTCGGATGTAAGGGTGGAGTCTAATGGAGATTCTGATGTTAGGGAGGACTTTGATATAAGGGGGAATCTGAAGGGGACCCTGATGTAAGGGTGGATTCTAATGAGGACCCTGATGTTAGGGTAGACTTTGATATAAGGGGGGATCTGATAGGGACCCTTATATAATTAGGGACTGTGATGTAAGGGTGGATTCTAAATGGAGCTGCGGTGGCTCAACGCGATTGGCACTGCGCTGACAAGCCGTTCACCACTGCAGCTAAGGGTTCGGATCCCGGTCTCGGCAGCATGTGAATTGAGTTTGGTGGTCTCAGCCCGGCTCCTGGTGGGTGTGCTATGCGAGGTAAGCCTGCGCTTAGTACGCCCACCCCCCTCCCACAAAAACCACCACACTTACACGCACTCGAAATTGGGTTAACATGCACGCACTTTGGCCACGCGGTCTCTAAAAAAGAGAGGCGAAGGACTAACAGGGCTGGCTGAGCGGGCTAGGTCCTCTCACTCCCTCATAGGGGAGTCCCTCTGCCCCATTGGGCTTCAAAGCGGAGCAGGTAGGGCGGGCTGTGTGGGAGGACCCCCTCACACCCGCCATTGCCACCCGGGGGCATGGAGAAAGATGGCAGATTGCCTCTGGGGGAGGTCTGCCTACTCTCAACTCCTGCAGTCCGGCTCTTCTCTCGAGTACACGCACAAAAAATACACTTTAAAATAAAAAATAAAAAAGGGTGGATTCTAATGGAGATCCTGATGTTAGGGAGGACTTGGATGTAAGGAGGACTCTGAATGGGACCCTGATGTAAGTGGGGACTGTGAAGGAGCCTCGGATGTAATGGTGGACTCTAATGGAGACCCTAATGTTAGGGAGGACTTTGATATAAGGGGGAATCTGTTGGTCACCATGATGTAAGTGGGGACCCTGATGTAAGGGTGGATTCCAATTAGGACCCTGATGTTAGGGTAAACTTTGATATAAGGGAGGATCTGATGGAGGCCCTTATATATTTGGGGACTCAGATGTAATGATGGATTCTAATGGAGATCCTGAAGTTAGGAAAGACTTTGATATAAGAGGGATCTGATGGGCACCCTGATGTAAGTTGGGACTCTGATGTAAGAGTTGATTCTAATGGAGACCCTGATGTTAGGGAGGACTTTGATATAAGGCGAGATCTGATGGAGACCCTTATATAATTGGGGACTTGGATGTAAGGGTGGATTCTAAAGAGGACCATGATGTTAGGGAGGACTTTGATGTAAGGAGGACGCTGATGGAGACCCTAATATAATTGGGGACTCGGATGTAAGGGTGGTTTTTAATGAGGACCCTGATGTTAGGCATGATATAAGGGGGGATTTGATGGAGACCCTTATATAATTGGGGATTTGGATGTAAGGGTGGAGTCTAATGGAGACCCTGATGTTAGGGAGGACTCTGATATAAGGGGTGTCTGATGGGAACCCTGATGTAAGTGGGGAGTCTGTTGTAAGGGTGGATTCTAATGAGGACCCTGACGTTAGGGTAGACTTTAATATAAGGAGGACTGTGATGGAGACCCTTATACATAGGTGTGCGCAGCCTTACACATTCACCGGCCCCTTCCCCACTCCAGCAACAGCCAATAGGAGAGGATGGAAGCTGGCAGCGCTGCAGGGGGAAAGATGGGAGCCAGGGCAGTAGGGGGAATCTGTGCTGCACTGGGTTATTAGGGTGTGCCTGGGCACACCTGGCACACCCTGTGCGCACGCATATGCCCTTATATAATTGGGGACACGGATGTAAGGGTGGATTATAATGAGGGCCCTGCTGTTAGGGAGGACTTTGATGTAAGGAGGACTATGATGTGGACTTTGATGTAAAGGGCACTATGATGGGGACCCTAATGGGAACTCTGATGTAAGGGGGGGGGGGACTGTGGTGTGTGGGGGAAGCACTATGATGTCAGGGGGGAGGAACTGTGGTGTGAGGGGACGCACTATGATGTCAGGAGGAAGGGACTGTGGTGTGGGGGGATGCACTATGATGTAAGGGGGAGGGACTGTGGTGTGGGGGGTTGCACTATGATGTAAGGGGGAGGGACTGTGGTGTGGGGGGATGCACTATGATGTCAGGGGGGAGAGACTGTGATGTGGGGGGATGCACTATGATGTCAAGGGGGAGGGACTGTGATGTGGGGGATGCACTATTATGTCAGAGGGGAGGGACTGTGGTGTGGGGGGATGCACTATGATGTCAGGGGGGAAGGACTGTGGTGTGGGGGGATGCACTATGATGTCAGGGGGGAGGGACTGTGATGTGGGGGGATGCACTATGATGTCAGGGGGGAGAGACTGTGTTGTGGGGGGATGCACTATGATGTCAGGGGGGAGGGACTGTGATGTGGGGGGATGCACTATGATGTCAGGAGGGATTTTCTTGGCTCACAATGAATATTTGAAAAATATACAGTGTGGCCCTATACTGAAAAGTTTGGAGCCCCCTGCATTGGATGGACCTTGTTTTTTCCTGAGGGGAGCACTTTAGGTGCCTCCAGTTATGTGAAGATAATATTTCTTTGGCTTGTTGTCCTTTATTAATCCCTCTTCCTTCTCCAGTACTGAACTCCGGATAACCCTCTTCCCCCTCCCAGTAATATTCTTGTTCAACAACTTTATTGAAATGGCGATAGGTAAGACGGGCTATAAATTAAAGCAGCACCTCTCTGCGTCTGCTCTCCTCCTCTTTTGGCACCGGGGCGGGATCGGCTCCAACGTGTACACGGTACTTCCTCCTCGTCGTTCAACTCCCTCTGGCCTGTAGTCATGAATACAAACAGCCACAGACAATTCTACGCTTATAACCTTGCCACGAGCGCCGGGCCCAATCCACGCTGCCTCTTTCCACAAAAAACACATTCCTAACGAACGTTTCACCACTTGCCGACCGCCGCACAAAAGTATACGTCAACAGAATGGCACGGACAGGCAAATAGGCGTACAGGTATATCTCTTTAAATTTGCTGTCGTGTGGCCCTGCTGCGAGCTCCGTGACCACGTACCCGCGGACTCGATCGGGTCACGGAGCTGAAGAACAGGTAGGTGTCAGTGTAATCCGGGGACAAAACCCGGGGACAGACTTGGTATGGGGACAATGTCCTCAATCCGGGGACTGTCCCCGGAAACCGGGGATGTCTGGTCACCCTAATTTACACAGTAATCAGTGCATTTTAATATCACTGATCGCTGTATAAATGTGAATGGTCGCAACATAGTGCCAAAAGTGTCCGATGTGTCCGCCATAATGTTGCAGTCACGATAAAAATCGCAGATCGCCGCCATTACTAGTAAAAAAAATAAAAATGATCCCCTATATTGTAGACGCTATAACTTTTGCGCAAAGCAATTAATAAACTCTTATTGTGATTTTTTTTACCAAAAATATATAGAAGAATACGTATTGGCATAAACTGAAATTTTTTATATATATACTGTATATATATATATATATATATATATATATATATATATATATATTTTTTTTTTGGGGGGGGGGATATTTATTATAGCAAAAAGTAAAATAATATTGGGCCAGATTCAGGTACACGTCAATTTGCGCAGCGTATTCGAAATACTCTATGCTGCCGTATTTTACCAGGCTCTAAATCGAATTCTGGTAGATTTTTGCCCGTACGATACGGTGGCGTAGTCTATTTCTCGCCGCGTAATCGAAATACGCGATTAGGGGGCGTGAAGCATTTAAATTAGGCACGTCCCCGCGGCGATCGAACTGCGCATGCTCCATTCAGAAATTTCCTGCCGTGCATTGCACGAAATCACGTCGTTAAGTCATTTTTTTTTGAGTAGCGTCGTTTACGAACATTCCTATTCCTGGACGACTTACGTAAAAAATAATAAAAGACGTCGGAAAACGTTGAAATTCGACGCGGGAACGACGGCCATACTTAACATGGGCTGTCTAATATTAGACCAGCTAAAAGCTGGTATAACATAACGCAGCGAAAAGATGACTAAAGATGCCGTAAGAGATTGCGATTGAAGATCGTAATTTCGGGGATCGCCGGCAAAAGCGAAATTAGCATACCCCGACACGGAAAACGACGGGAAGTCCACCCAGTGGCCGCAATTTTATTGCAGCGTAGATCCGAAGGCGTACGAACACGTAAGCCAGTCGAATTGAAGCCCGCAGCCGTATTTTCATGGTTTGAGGTTTTTAGACTAGCTAAAAAACGCGCGTAATTTGAAATTACTCCAGTCTAACACCAGTTAGACAGGAGTTACGGCTCTCTGAATCTGGCCCATTGTTTCTTTTTCAAAATTGGCGCTCTATTTTTGTTTATATCGCAAAAATAAAAACCGCAGAGGTGATCAAATACCACCAAAAGAAACCTCTATTTTAGGGGGGAAAAAACATACATTTTGCTTGGGTGTCATGTCGCCCGACTGCGCAATTGTCAGTTAAAGCGACGTAGTGCCGAATCGCAAAAAGTGCTCTGGTCTTAGGCCAGCCAAATGGTCTGGGGCTGAAGTGGTTAAAGACGGCCCTGTGGAGACTCAGCAGTGGAAAGTTCTGGCTCTGACTCATCGTGTGGGACCTTTGCAGAGAGACCATTGTTTCCACACATAGAGTGAAGGTCCTTCTCTGCAGCATGCTGGCAGGGGACAGGCTTTTTCTGGTGCTGCTTTTTAAAGAAAATGACCTGTAATTTTTTTTTTAATGCACCTGGGTTAACGTTAGCTGATTCAAACTGAAATGTTTGGCTGGGCTCTAGGAAGGCACTGAACTGAAATCTGTCTGTTTTTCTAGCATACTGTACACCCAGTGGCGGTGCGTCTATGAAGGGCGCAGGAGCGCCGCCCCCCTCCTGTCATCGCTCTAATCCCTATAGATAGATTCATGCATTGCATAAATCTATCTTAGGTGCCCGGCCCCTTTTTGAGCGCCGGGCAGCCTGAATTACAGCGGCAGGGGTTGTTTTTGGAAGCACCTGATTAGAGCAATTGGCTCTAGTAGGTGTTCAAAAACGTGAATAGCAGGTGCAACGCTGTGCGTTCGCTTCTCACTCGGCTGTGTGTTAGCAATTCCGCTTTGCTGACACTGACCCGCCTCTCAGCCAATCAAGTGCACTGAGTCTGTGTTACCTGTCACCTGATTGGCTGAAAGGACAGGCTTTGTGATTGGAAGCCTATCAGGCATTCAATCATAGGAGAGGAGGGAGGAGGAGGGGACAGGAGAATAGTCTTCCTCATCAAAGAAGAAATGGAGGACACCGCTCGCCGACTGCTGCCGTCACCCGCTGCCCACCCGAGACAAGGTAAGGGCCGGGCACACGGCGGGTGGGTGGGGGGTATACAGTGGCCACATTTGGGGCCCAGTGGCAGCATTTGGGGCACAATGGCAGCACTTGGGGCACAGTGGCAGCATTTGAGGTACAGTGGCAGCACTTGGGGCACAGTGGCAGCACCTGGGGCACAGTGGCAGCATTTGGGGTACATTGGCAGCACTTGGGGCACAGTGGCAGCACTTGGGGCACAGTGGCAACACTTGGGGCACAGTGGCAACACTTGGGGCACAGTGGCAGCATTTGGGGCACAGTGGCAGCATTTGGTGTACAGTGGCAGCACTTGGGGAACAGTGGCAGCATTTGGGGTATAGTGACAGCATTTGGGGTATAGTGGCAGCATTTGGAGCACAGTGGCAGCACTTGGAGCACAGTGGCAGCATTTGAGGCACAGTGGCACAGATGGGCACAGTGGCACAGATGGGCACAGTGGCAGCGTTTGATGGGCACAGTGGCAGCATTTGGGGTATAGTGGCAGCATTTGGGGCACAGTGGCAACACTTGGGGCACAGTGGCAGCATTTGGAGCACAGTGGCAGCATTTGGGGCACAGTGGCAGCGTTTGATGAGCAAAGTGGCTGCGTTTGATGGGCACAGTGGCAACATTTGGAGCACAGTGGCAGCACTTGGGGTACAGTGGCAGCTTTGGGGGTACAGTGGCAACACTTGGGGCACAGAGGCAGCATTTGGGGCACAGTGGCTGCATTTGATGGGCACAGTGGCAACATTTGGAGCACAATGGCAGCGTTTGATGGGCACAGTGACTGCGTTTGATGGGCACAGTGGCAGCGTTTGATGGGCACAGTGGCTGCATTTGTTGGGCACAGTGGCTGCGTTTGATGGACACAGTGGCTGCATGTGATGGGCACAGTGGCTGCGTTTGATGGGCACAGTGGCTGTGTTTGATGGGATTTTTTTTCAAAAAATTTCAGTTTGTTAGCGCCCCCCAAAAAATGTGAGCATCAGACGCCATTGTGTTCACCTGGTCATAAATACCTACAAATGAGGAAGAGGTCAATGCCTGGGGGACAGTGGAGCTTCAATAACACATGAACAGATCTAGGCCTGCGGGTGAATGATATTCTGGTCGTCAGCATTCGAGCGCAGCAAGGAAATAGTCTCACTAACCCTATTAGTTAATTATCTCTCCTACAGATGGCTCTCCCTGTAATCCGCTTTTGGTCATCATAATCCATTTCAAAGTGACCACTCAGAGGGAATCAGATTCCTCTTCCATGTGGACCAGCAAACATGCCCAGAACCAGGAAGGATCTTCACCAAGCCCCATTGCAGGAACCTTTTTCTTGATAGTTTTTATTGGAGCAAACCTTCTTCTGAGAATGGGCCCGGAGTACGGTGGTGGAGCAGTGACCTGTACCAAGGCGGATTACTTTTTAGGCACCAAATAATCTACTGATGAGGTCATAAATAAGGTAAGACGCTCTAATAGAACTTATAAGGATGGCAGCTGCTTCCATTTTCATTGTACTTTTAGGTTTGTATTTTGGCTCAAGGAGTGGTCAGCCCAAGGTGGGTACTTTGGGTTTTTGGAAGGTGTTTGGGAAGTTTAGGCCAACAAAGAGATTCCAGAGGGGCTTCAGTGAGATAGTCGTCAATTATTTGTTAGGCGCCGTACACACGGCAGAGAACCTCGACGGGCAGAACACATCGTTCCGCCCGTCGAGGTTCTCTCCCGGCCGTCGAATTCGGCGACCCGCCCGTCGGGAATGGCAACCAGCCATTCTTCCAGGCAGGCCGTCGAGGAAATAGAGAGCGAGCTCTCTATTTCGGCTCGACGGGCTTCCCGACGGGAAGCTCGCTGAGACCGTACACACGGCCGAGGTCCTCGCTGGAATGTGCATTCCAGCGAGGTTCTCGCTGATTTTCAGCGAGAACCTCGGCCGTGTGTACGGCGCCTTACTTCTATGAAGAATCCATGAAACTATTAATGTGATTTGTTACGGCTGTAATAAGTGGTCCAAACTGGGAATCATTAGTGGTGATGATGACCCTTTACCGATGAAAACCCTTGAGAGATCTATGATGACTTTACGGTGTTTATAAACAATTTGTGTAGCCATTGAAATGTTTGTAGGCCATTTTCTCTTCTGAATGAATGATCCGAGATGTAAATACCATGTTGCAGCTACTAGATACAATGTAACAATCTTAGAAAACGCTAGAGGGAATTAGCAGATGAATGTAACCATTGGTTCTCTACAATTGATACAAATTCAGGTACTTGTGCTTTCTGTTTTCTTTCCTCTTCTCTCTGTCCTCTAAACTGTTCATATCCCCTCTGGTGGTGACACTTAAGCTTCTGCCCCAACTCTATCTCACCTCTGGGCCCTACTGGATGGGATCCCTTAAAGGGGTTGTGTAATGGAACCCCAAATGGGACAG
The DNA here is from genome assembly GCA_029574335.1 of Rana kukunoris. Classification (NCBI taxonomy): domain Eukaryota; kingdom Metazoa; phylum Chordata; class Amphibia; order Anura; family Ranidae; genus Rana; species Rana kukunoris. The sequence continues at coordinate 22,578,966 of CM056052.1, read as the reverse complement.
GGGTTAATGCCGTTTATGACTTTCAATTCCCGAACACAAGGCAGCTACCGACACACCACAGTCGGGAAAGCAAACCCCAATAGCGAGACACACAGCTCTGTTTGAGGTTCCACACACATAGACCCTTTATTGAGAAAATCAGGCTCTTATATACAGTTAGAATCCTGCAGTAACCAAATGAACGATGACCCAACTCCACCCACAACATCACACAATGCTTACCGAATGAGCCCCAATACACATCTTTTAGTAGACATCCCGACTCCGGCTCTTGACCTAATTTACATGAGCTAATTAACTATAGCTGATGACTGATACACCTGACCTTTAGGCAGTCTGCTAACTTACGATACACATTACCATTAATAGACCTTCACACAATACAGGGTCAATTAGCACAAGCCACAATGAAAGATCCTTAGAAGCCATCCTAGATTAATTTACATCACAACAGACAGACAGGTGGGCTGCAGTTCAAGACATATTCTGCATGTCCATTAATTTCTGGCTAATGCTGTCTAAGAGCTTCTGGATTCCACGGGCCCTACTGTTACAGGTTGTAAGGATTTTTTTTTTAATAACAAACATACCATACTTACCTCCACTGTGCAGCTCGTTTTGCACAGAGTGGCCCCGAGCCTCGTCTTCTGGGGTCCCTCGGCGACTGTCTAGGCTCCTCCCCGCAAGAGCTAACCCCCATTTTGGGAAGCGCTCTTCCAAGGGGGTTAACTTGCAGGCGCGCTCCCGTGTGATACAGTGGCGGCCATAGCTGCCAAGTGTATCACTTGGCCCCACCCCCCATTGATGTGATTGACAGCAACGGGAGCCAATGGCTGTTCTGCTATCAATCTCCAATGAAGAGATGCCCCAAGCTGGGGGAAACCATCACAGGATCGCGCCCGCGGAGTTTCGTGGCTCAGGTAAGTAAAACAGGGGGCTGGGGGGCCCGAGAGTGCATAGGATGCATTAAGGTGAAAAAACGGGAGGGTTTATAACCTCTTGAAGCTTTTTCCCCCAACTCTCGCTCACCTCTGGGCCCTACTGGATGGGAGCCTTTAAGCTTTCTGCTTGACTCCCTCACTCTGCCCAGGTCAATATGGCTGCTGACTCTTAAGCTTCCAGCACAATGCCCCCTCTTGCCTAAGGCCCAGCTGGCCACCGGCCCATAAGATTCCATCCCAACTCCCCACCCGACTACCTCCTCCTTTAATGGGCAGAGGGGGTGCACTGCCCTCCTCCTCTAACCCAGCTCTCCCTGTGGCCAAGCTGCCCCATTCAGGGCGGAGAACCAGAGGGAAAGGTCCCAGGGAGGCAGGTGTGCATCTCTTGCCACCCCTCCAGACTAACGTGTTCAGTTGACCAGTGGGCATTTTTGCTCATGGGCTTCTTTTCTACCTGTCTCTCTCTCAGTGGCCAAGCTGTCCCATTCAGGGTGGAGAGCCAGAGGGAGAGGTCCCAGGGAGGCAGGTGTGCACCCTCATGGTCCACTCTTTTCAGTACCCTCTAACCGAGTAGGCCAGGTTGGCTGGTATCTCTTGCCACCCCTCCAGACCAACGGTCTCAATTGACCAGTGGGCATTTTTGCTTGCCACCCCTCCAGACCCACAGGCTCAGTTGACCAGTGGGCATTTTTGCTCATGAGCTTCTTTTCTACTTGTCCCTCTCCTTGTGACCAAGCTGTCCCATTCAGGGAGTAGATTTAGAGGAGGTGGTCCCAGGGAGGTAGCTGTGTACCCTCATGGTCAAGGACAAGGTCATTAAAACCCATGCCAAACTAGCATCTCAGGCCCCCCGAGATATATGAGCATTATGTGTCAGCAAACCCCTCTAAAACAGCAGAACTGAGCACTAATGTGCATGCTTATCCCCAAAGCATAAATTTCCCAGTACAGAGCCCCCTGTTGTAATCCCCCCCTGCCAGTGCAAATCTTTGTCCCCCAGTTACCCCGAGCACAACCCCCCCCAAAAAATCACCCTCCTAGTACAAGGGAGGGAGGTGGGGTAGCTATCATAGGCTAACCTAGGCTTTCTGTCACTGTGGTATGGTCACCTTTAGGGGGTGTTCAGTCATAATCCCACACATGGAAGCCTTCACTCCACTCTCTCAAGCCATAATAAACCCAATTGGTCATTGTACTAGCCAGACAACTGGCATCTTCAAAATGGCAATGGCACCACCACGTGCAAGTACCCATATTCTCTATGTGGGAAAGACCTCAACCTCTTTTTTCCAGATATAGTTTGAATTGATATGTACCCAGGGATGGTATTTGTTCCTCCTATCTCTGTGCTAATTGAAAGCTATAGAATCTCAGCAATAATGTTTGATAGGCATAGACCTACATGACATAGAACCCATTCAGGCCCCATTCACACTTGGCAATTTGGAATCACCGGCAGAATCGTCTTGTGATTTCAAATCGTGGTCAAATATGCAATGCGCATTTGGGTGCCATTATTTTATTTTTTATTTATGACTTATTTATTTATTTTACCCAAAATGTTACATGTGATTGGGTAATATTGACATATGCATCAATGAACCATGCAAAGAAAAATGTTTATTTAATTTATTTATTTTACCTAAATGATACATGTGATTGGGAAACATTAACATGTGCTCCACTGACCCATGCAAAGAGAAATTTTTATTTTATTATTTATTAATTTATTATTTATTTATTTTGCCAAAAAATGTACATGTGATTGGGTAATACTGGCATGTGCTCCAATGACCCATGCAAAGAGAAATTCTTATTTTATTTATTTATTAATTTATTATTTATTTATTTTGCCAAAAAATGTACATGTGATTGGGTAATACTGGCATGTGCTCCAATGACCCATGCAAAGAGAAATTCTTATTTTATTTATTTATTTTACCTAAATGATACATGTGATTGGGAAACATTAACATGTGCTCCACTGACCCATGCAAAGAGAAATTTTTATTTTATTATTTATTAATTTATTATTTATTTATTTTGCCAAACAATTTACATGTGATTGGGTAATACTGGCATGTGCTCCAAATGACCCATGCAAAGAGAAATTCTTATTTTATTTATTTATTTTACCTAAAATGATACATGTGATTGGAAAATATTGACATGTGCTCCATAAAATGCAAAGAGAATTTTTTAATTTTTTTTTTTATTTCTTATTTATTACCCTTATATACTCGAGTATAAGCTGAGTTTTTCAGCACAGCACCCCTTCCATAGACTCCCATGTTAAACGGTAATTTCTTCGGTGAATTTGGGGACCCGGTATCGGCTGGTCGTAGGTCCCCTGGACCCGGAACTTGGCACACATGTAGCCCAATTTCTCCTCTACAAGTGTGCAAAGTTGTCTGGAGGACCTACGACCGGGGAGCACCGATTTTTCAAAGCCAGGCACCTCCTCTATAGACTCCCATGTTCAACGTCAGTCTAGTCATGGACACAGTGAGGCATGGGCACAGTAAGGCATGGGCACAGCAAAGCATGGACACAGTGAGGCATGTGCACAGTGAGGCATGGACATAGTGAGGCATGCACATGGACACAGTGAGGCACAGTGAGGCAAAGTTGTCTGGAGGACCTACGGCTGGGAAGCACCGATTTTTCAAAGCCGGGCACACCTTCCATAGACTCCCATGTTCAACAGTCTAGTCATAGACCTGTGGGCGTTTCAACACACATTACACAGACATGGTCCACTATTGTCAACATTAGGAAACCCACCCAGAGGAATACCATGCAGCCATAACTGGAGTGCATGTAGATAGAAGGTGATTGGAAAGTCTACAGGAGACTAGACTTACATTTGCTTGAAGTATAATAACCTCTCTTTGCACAATGTATGACAGAATGATGGTGTGGCACAAAAAGCATATGGGCATCTTAAAGTCGTAGGGGGCTTGTGGGCTACCCAAGGAACACTGAAGGTGTAGCGGATGGCTTCTGTTCTACTGAAATAAGATATAAATTCCAATTCAACTCTGTATAGTACATGGGGAAACAAGGAAGGTAGCAGACAGCAGAGCAATATCCAGCGGCCATGATCCTTCACGGGCATTTTTGTCTTCAAGTCAACATATGTCTATGGTGGAGATATCTACACCCAGGGCCGTCTTAATAGCTATATGGGCCCCTGGGCAGAGTAATGCACTGGGGCCCCTATCAGCTTGCCCCAATTTACACACCTACTTTCAAGAAATAAAGTATAAATAGTTGATAGAATTAAACATATATTCATTAGTACTTTCAATAAAAATTGATTTTACAAAAGAGAAACTTTCCATAAATCTAAGGCCCCGTACACACGTCCGAGCTTCTCGACAGAATCCAGCGAGAAGCTCGCTGGGATCCATATTCTACCGAGAAGCTCGATCGTGTGTACGTTTTCGCCGAGAAAACTGTTGAGCAAGGCGTCGAGCCAAAATAGAGAGCAGGTTCTCTATTTGCTCGATGGGCCATCGGGACTAATGGCTCGACGCCTTTTTCGACAGCCTGGTCGACGAACTCGACGGCCGGCCGAGAACCTCGTCGGGCGGAACGATGAGTTTAGCCCGACGAGGTTCTCGTACGTGTGTACCCGGCCTAAGACTAGTCAACACAAATGGCACCGTACATGGGGAATGCAGAAGGGCACAGTACGAGGGGGGGGGGGGGGGGTGTCAGGAGGCAACAATACTGGTATCAGGAGGGCACAGTATAGGTTCTGGAATGCTTCCCAGAACACGACTATATGCGGACAGTTTACTAAAAAGCGTGACTGTCCCAGCTAATCTGGGATAGTTGGCAAGTATGATGTAATGATTAGTGTGGGGCCCCCATGAACCTGGGGCCCCTGGGCAGTGCCCAGGAGTGCCCTTGACTTAAAGCGGTTGTATATCCACTGATATTCCCCCCCCCCCACACCTGTAAGGCAAAAAGCATAATGAGCTAGTATGCACCGCATACTAGCTCAGTATGAAATACTTACCTTAGAACGAGGCATCGGTAACTCACCTGGTCCACGCTGAGGGAGATGACATTTTGCCTCGGCGTGTCTTCAGGGTATCGTGGCTCCAGCGCTGTGAGTGGAGCACTTCTCCGGGTATGGAGGAGCGTGTTCTCCAGGTGTGGAAGTAACGCTCTATCCTGGCCTAGGCCAACAAGGCCCAGGCCTAGGGCAGCACTTTGCAGGGGGGCAGCATGGAAAGAGTCTCTGCTGGCTTGTACTACACTGTTAGTTTAGCGCCAGTATTATGGGGCAGACTGGGCTGAGAGAGGCAAATTAGTCTAGCTCCCCCATAAATCGGCTTCACTGCTTCCGGTATGCAGGCAGCCGGCGTCCTGCAACCCGCTGCTTCTAATTTTGACTGTCCTATCATCCTGGACCACAAACCTTCCCTGGCAAGGAAGGGGTTAACACTAGGGGGCGATCAAGGTGTTAACTGTGTTCCCTCTTCATGTTCTAACTCAGGGATCCTCAAACTACGGCCCTCCAGCTGTTCTAGAACTACACATCCCATGAGGCATTGTAACACACTGACATTCACAGACATGACTAGGCATGATGGGAATTGTAGTTCCTGAACAACTGGAGGGCCATAGTTTGAAGACCCATGTTCTAACTGAAGGGGGGTGGGACTTACTAGGGGAAATAACAGATCGCTGTTCATACATTGTATGAACAGACGATCAGTCATTATGAGAACCAGGATCTGCATATTTACACGGACAGATCCCGGTTCTCGCTGTGCCACGAGCAATCGCGGATGCCTTGCGGTTATCGCGGGCCGCTGGGCACTCGCATTGGCTCCAGGGGCGAGCAGTGTGTGCCACAGAGCGAGGCGACGTAACATAACGTTGTTTCGCCCAGCCGAGGAGCCATACTGCCGCAGTAAATCTGCGGCAGGTGGTCGGCAAGTGGCTAGTAAAAAGGTGACAAAAGCATTACTAGGTTCAGCAAGTCCTACATCATAGTCACCAAGCTGTTTGGAAGAGAGAATCACCATGAAACGATGGGTGACAAAGTGGGCTCTGATTTTAGTGGAGCTGCAAAATTCACAAGAACTTACTGGGTTATAGGGTAAGGTGACCAGATTTTTTAAATGAAATCCGGGGACATATTTTTTCTTTACTAGTAATGGCAGCAATCAGCGACTCTCTGCCCGTCACTGCCGCCTCACAGCCTCTCAAGTCTTACTCTTCGGGCCCCGGCTGCTACTGGATGGGGAGCGGAGGAAGATCACTCTGCCAGGGAAGGCAAGGAGATAAGCAGGTGGCTGGCCAGGATTTGAGCCAAGGCAGAAGAACATGCGGGTGAAGCTGAATGGGCATGCGCCCGAAACTGAAGAAATATTCCCTCCGCTCCGACCAGCACATGATCATCAGAAAGGGGCAAAGATAATGTGATAATGTGCTAGTAGGCATGGCGGAGCGGGGGGGTTAATTCAATTTTTTTTTACTTTAATTCTGCACTGACTTTCTTTGAAATTGCCCCTGCCCCCTATTAAATCCAATCTGGGGACAAAACCGGGGACAGACTTGGTCCGGGGACAGTGTCCTCAATCAGGGGACTGTCCCCTGAAACTGGGGATGTCTGGTCACCCTATTATAGGGCAAAGAACAAAGCGATTGTCCAACTGTCCAATAATATGGATATTTGATGTTCTAGTCCAGTGGTCTCCGGGACAGAAAGTGACCCTTTGCATACCTTTATTCAGGCCCTAGGGCAATATTCCTCCTGCCGAAAGTAACAATGGGACATAATTCTGCCAATGACACCAACAGAGGGGCACTATTTCTCCTGCTGACTCCAATGATGGGGCAAAGAACTATAGAAGCTGCCATAGCCAACTTGAGTTTGAAGGCACATGATATTGGTCAAACACTCCATCCCTCCTCTAGAGAGTCAATGACCTGCAACAAATGAAGTATACTCTGAATACTGGCTCCAGGTCAGCGGGGTCAGCTCAGCCTCCGTATGGATGTGACTCTGGGTTTGGGAGAAGTATCATAAATAAAACTCTTCATAACTTCAACCATTAGGAGTAGAATTGTGCTTATTGTTAAATAAACATTTAAAAAATATCCAACATATTTCAGGTATAGAGGGTCCTCCTTCTTCAAGGCTGTCATTAATGGTATAGCTGTGAGCCATGGGGACTGGAGTCTGGATCTTTAGGGTTATGTAGAGCATCGCTTACATTTTCCACTGGCACAATATACCATATATACTCGAGTATAAGCGAGGCACCTAATTTTACCACAAAAAACTATTTTAAGTATAAAAGGTCCTCCACTTTTGGGGCTCTTAATGTTATAGTTGGGAGCCTTAGGGACTGGAACCTGGATATTTAGGGTTCTGTAGAGCATCAGTTACAACTTTCAGTGGTACAATATAAATGAGACATCCTGCAACACTTTCATGTGAGCGCCATTGTACAACACCATTCGGGTATAGAGTGTCCTCCTTCTTTATAATAATAATAATAATTACAGCTGTGAATCTCAGGGCCTGGAATCTGAGGCCCAGATTCATAAAGCAATTACGCCTGTCTAACTGGTGTTAGACAGGAGTAATTTCAAATTTCGCGCGCCGTATCACTAGTTTGAATCCTCAAACCATGATACGGCGGCTTCGGGCTTCGATCCGAGAGGCTTACGTCTTTGTAAGTCTTCGGATCTACGCTGCGATATTTTTGCGGCTGCTGGGAGGAGTTCGCGTCGTTTTGATGCGTCGGGATATGCAAATGTGTTTTTACGGCGATCCACGAAGATACGAGCGGTCTTCGCAATCGCTTACGTCTATTTTTTTTTACGTACTGTTAGACCAGCTTTTTGCTGGTCTAACGGTGCGTAGCCCATGTTAAGTATGGCCGTCGTTCCCACGTCGAATTTAATTTATTATTTTATTTTTTTACGTAACTCGTTCGGGAATAGAAATGTCTGTAAACTACGCTACTCAAACAACGAATGACGTAACGACGTGATTTCGCGCAATGCACGGCGGGAAATTTGCGAACGGAGCATGCGCAGTTCGATCGCCGTGGGAACGCTCCTATTTTAAATCCTTCACGCCCCCTACTCGCGTAGATGGATTGCGACGGGAGAAATACACTACGCCGCCGTCGTTTACTGGACAAAATCTACCTGGATTCCACGTAGAGCCAGGTAAAAAACAGCGGCGTAGTATATTTCTGATACGCTACGAGAATCTAATTCTCTCTGAATCTGGCCCTGAATGTTTACTGTTTTTTTTTTGAGTGTCAGTTATATCTTTGAGTGGCACAGTATAAATGAGATGTTTTGCAACACTTCATTCATATAAGTGCCACTGAACAACGCTTTTCAGTTATAGAAGGTCCTCCTTCTGCAGGGTACTTAAAGGGACACTAAAGTCAGGTTGTTTTTAAAAAAAAAAATAACAAACATGTGATACTTACCTCCACTGTGCAGTTCGTTTTGCACAGAGTGGCCCGGAAAAGTCTTCTGGGGTCCCTCGGCGGCTGTCTGGGCTCCTCCTCGCAAAAGCTTTCCATCTTCATGCGAGGGCGCTCGCACGGTGGAAAGCTTTTGCGAGCGCGCTCCCGTGATACAGCGGCGGCCATAGCCGCCGACTGTATCACTCGGCCCCCCCCCCCCGGCGCGCCGCGTCATTCGCTGTGATTGACAGCAGCGCCAGCCAATGGCTGCGCTGCTATCGATCCGCCCAGCCTAGCCAATCAACGGCCAGGCTGGGAACCGAAGAGGATGACGTGGATGCACCCGGGAATTTCGAACGGTAAGGTAAGTAAAACGGGGACTCGGGGGGGGGGGGGGGGGGTGCTCGGTGCTGTGAGATGTTTTTTTACCTTAATGCATAGGATGCATTAAGGTAAAACAACTTTTACCTTTACAACCCCTTTAATGTTAATGTTATAAGCCTTGGGGGCTGCATCTGTGGAGAATCAGTTAAGGTGTTTCCCCGAAAATAAGCCCGGGTCTTATGTTAATTTTGGCAACAAAAGACACAGTAGGGCAGGGGTCTCAAACTCAAATTACTTTCAAACTTCAAAAACAGTACTGGTGTCAGCGGACACATTATTAACCCCCAGCACTGGTGTCAGCGGACACATTATTAACCCCCAGCACTGGTGTCAGCGGACACATTATTAACCCCCAGCACTGGTGTCAGCGGACACATTATTAACCCTGACCACTGCACTGTACATGGACCACTACACACGGACCACTACACTGCACACTGCCGACAGACCATTACACTGCCGACAGACCACTACACTGCCGACAGACCACTACACTACACACTGACCACTCACCATCATGGCACAGCACATAAAGGCTCAGAGCCCAGCAAATCAGGGCACAGCACATCAGGGTACAGCACATCAGGGTTCAGGGCACAGCACATCAGGGTACATTACATCAAGGCACAGAGCCCAGCAAATCAGGGCACATGGCACAGCACATCAGGGTATAGGGCACAGCACATTAGGGTGCAGGGCACAGCACATCAGGGCACAGGACACAGCACATCAGGGCACAGGGCACAGCACAGCACATCAGGGCACAGCAAATCAGGGCACAGCACATCAGGGTACAGCACATCAGGGTACAGGGCACAGCGCACATCAGGGCACAGCACATCAGGGCACAGCACATCAGGGTACAGGGCACAGTGCACATCAGGGCACAGAGCACAGCACATAAGGGTACAGGGCACAGGGCACAGCGCACATCAGGGCACAGAGCACAGCACATAAGGGTACAGGGCACAGCACATCAGGGTACAGGCCACAGCGCACATCAGGGCAAAGCGCACATTGGGGCACAGCGCACATCAGGGCACAGTGCACATCAGGGCACAACACATCAGGGTACAGGGCACAGCACATCAGGGTACAGGGCACAGCACATCAGAGCACAGCACATAGGGGTACAGCACAACAGGCCACATCAGGGTACAGGACATGGAACATCAGGACAGGACATATCAGGACAAGGCACATCAGGGTACAGGACATGACACATTAGGACAGGGCACATGGCACATCAGGGTACAAGTCACATGAAACAGCACATCAGGGTACAAAGCCCAGCAAATCAGGGTACATAGCACACATCAGGGTACATGGGCCACAATCAGAGCACAATCAGGGCACATGGGGCATATAAGGGCACATCGGGGCACAATCAGGGCACATGAGAGCACACCAGGACACATCAGGCACAGCACATCAGTACAGGGCACATGGCACATCAGGGTACAGGGTACCCTGATGTACAGAGCCCAGCACATCAGGGTACATGAGGCACATCAGGGTACATGAGGCACATCAGGGTACATGGGTAGGGTGACCAGACATCCCCAGTTTCAGGGGACAGTCCCCTGATTGAGGACACTGTCCCCGGACCAAGTCTGTCCCTGGTTTTGTCCCCAGATTTTATTTAATAGGAGCAGGGGCAATTTCAAAGACAGTCAGTGCAGAATTAAAATAAAAAAAATAGAATTACACCCCCCCGCTCCGCCGTGCCTACTAGCATAGGGGGGTTGTATTTTTCCCATTATCTGTGCCCCTTTCTGATGATCATGTGCTGGTCGGAGCGGAGGGAATATTTTTTCAGTTTTGGGCGCATGCCCATTCAGCTCCGCTCGCATGTTCTTCTGCCTCGGCTCAAATCCTGGCCAGCCACCTGCCTGTTTATCTCCTTGCCTTCCCTGGCAGAGTGACCTTCCTCCGCTCCCCATCCAGTAGTAGCCGGGGTTAGAAGAGTAAGGGCCCTTTCACATGGGCGGATCAGTAATGAACCGCCTCCGTGTGTCCGCTTTGCTCAGCGTGGATCCTCTGTAAAATCCCCGCTGAGCCGTCGGCTGACACTGTGCAGGGACCGCCCTGTCTTTCCTCCGCTTTCTCCTATGGGGGGATCGGATGAACACGGACCGTATGTCTGTGTTCACCCGATCCGATCCGCCAGACGGAAGAAAAATAGGATTTTCCTGGCCTGCCACCTGCCTATCTCCTTGCCTTCCCTGGCAGAGTGATCTTCCTCTGCTCCCCATCCAGTAGTAGCCGGGGCCCGCAGAGTAAGACTTGAGAGGCTGTGCGGCGGGCGGCGACGGGCACAGAGTCGCTGATTGCTGCCATTACTGGTAAAGAAAAAATATGTCCCCGGATTTCATTTTAAAAATCTGGTCACCTTATACATGGGGCACATGGCACATCAGGGTACATGGCACATGAGGGTACATGGGGCACAATCAGAGCATATCAGGGCACATGAGAGCACATCAGGGCAAAGGTCAGCGTTTACTTGTTGTTTTCTTCAGATGCAGAGCAGTGCAGGAAGCGTCTGTCAGAGGTTCACTTCTCTCTCATGTCATGCTGCTACTCCCCGGTGGACCCTCCTCTCTTCACGTCTATCCCAGATGATGTCACAAGCAAATGGGGATGGACGAGAAGAGAGGGGGGGGCTGCCGGGGAGTAGCAGCGTGACATGAGAGAGAAGTGAACCTCTGACAGACGCTTCCTGCGCTACTCATGCACCTCGATCTACACTTCCGTGGCACCCGCCCTGCCTGCGGGCCATTTATTACCGGTCCACGGGCCGTAAATGGCCTGCGGGCCGGTACTTTGAGACCCCTGCAGTAGGGCTTATTTTCGGGGTAGGTCTTACCATGTAATGTGCTGTCTTCTCTCCCGTTGTCTCTTCCTGCCTGACAGGAATCCCCAGTGTGAACTGAGTTCAAATGCTTGTAGAATCCTATAATCCACTCTATTAAAGTAGTACATAATGTACAATGTGTGTGTTTCTATAATATAATTGTGCCAAATACTGTCAGGTCACCTGTGGCCAGATGACAAGTGCACCCCGTTAGGGTCAGGGATGCACCACAGGGTAGTGAACCCTATAGCCGACTGCTGTGAACAGAGAGGAAGCGTGAGCCCAAGATTCCCTAGGGCGCGGAGTCTAAGGCCGCATACACACGATCGTTTAAAACCGATGAAAACGGACTGAAAGTCCGTTTTATCGGTCCAAACCGATTGTGTGTGGGCCCCATCGGTCAGTTATCCATCGGTCAAAAAAAAGAGAACTTGCTTTAAAATTTAACCGATGGACGCCTAACCGATAGGTCAAAACCGATTGTTAGTATGCAAAAGCATCGGTTAAAAAGCCGCGCATGCTTGGAAGCATTGAACTTCGTTTTTTTCAGCACGTTGCTGTGTTTTACATCACCGCGTTCTGACCCGATCGTTTTTTTAACTGATGGTGTGTAGACACATCGGACCATCAGTCAGCTTCATCGGTTAACCGCTGAAAACCGTCGTCCTTCGGACCGTTCTCATTGGATGGACTGATCGTGTGTACGCGGCCTAAGACCCAGCTTGGTGTTCACCAGAGCCTCTGGTGGTGAGGATGGCCTTTGCTGCAGCTGGATCAAGGTCGCAACCCCTGGGGGAGAGGGGAAGCAGCAACCAGGACAAGCGATAGTGATGGGTAAGCCGAGGTCAGGGCAACAGGCAGACGAGGGTAGCCGAGGGACAGGCAAAAGGTCAGGGAAACCAACAAGCAGGAGTAGTCAGATACGAGCCAAAATCGGTACACAGGAAGGTAAACTTAGCACACAGCCAGGGCCGATCCTAGGCAGGGTGCACCCAGGCGCCTGCAGAGGTGGAAGCGCCTAAGTGCCAGAGTTCTCCCCTCCCTCCTTCTCTCCTTGTTTGTGTCCGTCCAGAACTACTGTAGTGTTCTGAGCATAGGTGTGTGTCCGTCAAGAACTGATGTGTAAGTATAGGGCAGCCCGTCGAGCCTGGCAGTGCTCGGGGGAGTGTCCGCTCCTTTTCCTGACATGAGGGTCCTAGTTTTCAATGGCTGCTGACTGCTGATGTGCAGGAATGAATTGTGAGTCTTGGATCCCGCACTGTCTCCTCCAACTCCAGTTGGAATGCCTCCCCCTCCCATCTCTATCTCGGGCTGCACAGAGAGAGAACCAAGGTGAGTCACAGTGTTCAGTGTGCTGTGTGCTGGGGAATGGCATCCCCAGCATCCCTTTACATGTGCTCTGGGCTGCCCCTTTTCTAGATGTTTTATGGCATAATAGATTGCATAGGATACACAGCCCCTGCCCATTCCTGTGCCTCAGTCGTCCATCTACAGATGTGATGTGTAATGAGATGTACCAAGAGCCCTTTCACACTCACAAAGGGGAGGAGTTAGTAAAATGACCGCACCCATTTGGGGTACCAGAAATATTTCTGCACCTAGGCGCCTGTGACCCTAGTATTGGCCCTGCACACAGCAGACAGGAACTCAAGCTACAAACAAAGGTTGAACAGGAAAGCAGACTAGCAGTGCAGTGGTTAATATAGGCTTCCTGGGATGGCCTGGGGTGGAGCCATACAGGGAGGAAGGTGATAAAAGACAGCCAGGAAGAGGCCAGGCCTGACTCCTCTAATGAACACATGGAGACAGGTAAGCTGCCAGACTTTATTGCATATCCATGACAAATACCTTTCTTATAGCGCCGCTCTGCGTTTCTGTGACCAGCTGGAGCTCTCTTCCTCACAATTATATTACAGAAACACACACATTGTACATAATTTAATACTGTAATATAATGGATTCGAGAATTTTTACAAGCATTTTAAACTAGGGCTTATTTTCGGGGTAGGGCTTATATTTCAGCCCTCCTGGGATACAATGCTAGGTCTTATTTTCAGGGTAGGTCTTACTTTCGGGGAGACACGGTTCATCTTCCAGTGGCACAATATACAGTGGGGAAAATAATTATTTGATCCCCTGTAGATTTTTTTATTCAATTTTTTTCTCCTTTTTTTCATGTAATTTCTATTATTTTCCAAAAAGTTACAAAGTAATATAAGCTAACAGAAAATAACAATTACAAAGAAGAAACTATAAGAAGCAATCTGATAAACAAATACCAATATATCTTCCTTTTAACGGTTCAAAAGGTTCTGGCACCAAAATAATATCCGATTTTTGGAGATATTACTATGTTTAGTCTCGAAGCATGGAAGAATAATGTACTAAGGTAATGCACCACAGTATTAGGATTGCTTTAGTAAGGCATTTATAGCAGGATGCAGATTTTGTAAGTTTGACCACTTACAAAGAAATGAAGGGTCTATAATTTTCATCATAGGTTTATTTTAAATTATAGAGACAGAGGGCCAGATTCACAGAGCCATTACTCCGGTGTATCTCCTGTTAGACCGGAGTACTTTCAAATTACCCGCGTCGTATCATTAGTTTGAATCCTCAAACCATGATACGACGGCTTCGGGCTTCGATCCGACAGGCTTACGCCTTCGTACGCCTTCGGATCTACGCTGCAATCTTTTTGCGGCCGCTGGGTGGAGTTCGGGTCGTTTTCCGCGTCGGGGTATGCAAATTAGCTTTTTCCAGCGATCCACGAAGTTACGATCGTCCATCGCTTTCTCTTACGGCATCTGTAGTCATCTTTTTGCTGCGTAAAGTTATACCAGCCATTAGCTGGTCTATAGTTAGACGGCCCGTGTTAAGTATGGCCGTCGTTACCGCGTCGAATTTCAATTTTTTATTATTTTTGCGTAAGTCGTCTGGGAATAGGAATGTACGTAAACGACGCTACTAAAAAAAAAAAACTGACGTAACGACGTTATTTCGCGCAATGCACAGCGGGAAATTTCAGAACTGAGCATGCTCTAGGATTTCCATCCATGGTGGTGTATTGTGTTACCAATGGTTTGTTTGGTGACTGTGGTCCCAACTGCCTTGAGATCATTTACAACAAGCTCCGCCTGTGTAGTTCTGGGCCGATCCCTCACTTTTCTCATGACCATCCTCACCCCATTATGAAATCTTGCATGGAGCTCCAGACCGAGGGTGATTAATGTCTATTTTGTATTTCTTCCATTTGCAAATAATCGCTCCAACAGTTGTCTCCTTCTCACCAATCTTCTTGCTGATGGTCTTGTAGCCCACTCCAGCCTTGTGCAGGTCCACAATCTTGTCACTGATGTTCTTTGACATCTCTTTGGTCTTGCCCATGATGGTGAGGATTGAATGGAAGAAAGAGATTGTGTGGACAGGTGTTTTTTATTCAGAGAACAAGTTGTCGTTAGGAGAACCTTCTTTCATTGACAGGACTAATCTGTGTACCACATGTGAACATATCGTAGCCAGTCTGTGGGGGGGGGGGGGGGGGGGGCAGAATTGTTGGTTGGTAGGGGATCAAATACTTATTTTACTCACTGAACTGCAACTCAATTTATAACATTTGTATGATGTGTTTTTTTTTCTGGATTTTTAGTTGATATTCTGTCTCTATCATTTAACCACTTCCCGCCCGGTCAATGGTCAATTGTCGTCCGGGAAGTGGTTGTAAAATCCTGACTGGACGTCTATTGACGATTTAATGCCTCACTCGCGTCTGACAGACGCGAATAGAGGAGAGCCGAGCGGCGGCTCTCCTGATGGGGGGGTTAGCGCTGATTGTTTATCAGCACAGCCTTCCCTCGGATCCCCAAACTGGACCACCAGGGAGTGCCCCTCAACTAGCACAAATAGTAAATACAATCAATGCCAATCAGTGCCCATAAATGGGCACTGACTGGCAACATGCTCACTGAATAATGATGCCAAGCAATGCCATCAGTGCCACCCCTCAGTGTCACCCATTGTCCATCAGTGCCACCCAGTGTCCATCAGTGCCACCTCTTAGTGCCCATCTATGCCCAGTGCCCACCTATCAGTGCCACCCATAAGTGCCGCCCATGAGTGCCCATATGTGCCGCTAAAGAGTGCCCAGTGCCGCCTCATCGGTGCCCATCAGTGCCGCCATATCAGTGCCCATAATTGAAGAAGAAAACTTATTTACAAAAAAAATTAACAGAACAAAATAAAAACTTAATTTTTTTCAAATATTTCTGTATTTTTAGGGTTGTCGCGCAAAAAATAAAAATCGCAGAGGTGATCAAATACCACTAAAAGAAAGCTCTATTTGTGGGAACAAAATGATAAAAATGTCCTTTGGGTACAGTGTAGCATGACCGCGCAATTGTCATTCAAATTGCGACAGTGCTGAAAGCTGAAAATTGGCTTGGGCAGGAAGGTGCGTAAGTGCCCGGTATGGAAATGGTTAAAATACACCTATGATAAAAAAAAATTATAGACCCGTCATTTCTTTGTAAGTGGGCAAACTTACAACATTTGCAGGGGATCAAATAATTATCCCCTCCCTGTAAGTGAGTGAGTGAGTGAAAAACGTATATAGCGCTGCACATGCGAACTTGTCCATTTCTCCTTTGCACTCAAAAGAGATGAGTTTTGATCTTTCTCCTGAAGGCCAAGTGGTTCTCCTCCAACCGAATGGAGGTTGGTAAAGCATTCCATAGTCTGGGGCCTTGGACTGCAAATCTTCTTTCTCCTTTGGACTTGTAAATGAGATGTCCTGCAACATTTCTTTCACGTGATCATCATTGTACGACACGTTTCAGGTATAGAACGTCCTTCTTCAGGGCTCGTAATATTATAGCTTTGAGCCTTGGGAACTTGGGTCTTGATGTCTAGGGTTTTGTAGAGTGTCAGGTACAGTATGAATGATTTGCGGTGCAACAATTTATTTAAGTGAGCGCCCCTCCCGTTTTTCCCTCACTGCTACAGCCTCTAGAGCAGCCATTCCCAACTAGGGTTCCTCCAGAGGTTGCTAGGGCTTTCTTGTCTACTTCTCCCCATCTGCCCACTGAACTACAGAATACCTCCCTTTATGTTAAGGAGATGGGAAGAGAAGAAGCAGTTCTATATGTTAGAACATGGTGGCTACATTGCTTGGAGCTTCAGTAGACCAGACGCAGTGTTGTCACTGTCCGATGACAACAGGACGTTAGAAGCACACTGGTTTTCTGGCAGGATAAATGAGTATCTTTCTGTATCTGCAGCACTGTCAGATCACCATAGGAAGTTATTGAGCCTACTAGAAATCCAATGAGCTCCTACGTATTTTTCTGTAGTTGCAGTTTTTTTAATAGTCAAAAAATAGGGAAATGTACATGGGTTGAAAAGATGTACTGGTTACTACTTTGCTATCTCATTAGATGACCCATACCCCTTTGGGGATCCTTTGTCATGCATTATTTATTTGTACAATAAACTTTATATAAATATAGTAAAATATATATATATATATATATATATATTGTGAGGGATTAGCTCGGTAGCGGGTGTGTGTGACTCCCTGGATGGGTTCACTACACACTGAACTGTACAAAAAGGCAGTTGAGGATGGTTGAAAACAAATGATATGGTTTATTTTGCCATATTGCTGGATACACGTGCAAGCATCAAAACAGCATAAACAAAACATAAAATAAACCCTTGCCACTTGGGGCGTCTACCTTCCCAACACAGGAACCTACCTATGGAGTCTGGCACAGCCTACTGCTGGGCAGACACTGCTGATCCTACAGCAGAAAACAAAAAGTCTCTGATATTTATCACACAGAAATATCAATCAGCACCTCACCTCTTCAGTAGTGTTTGTGACTGCTCCTTAACTCCCCAAAGCCTCAGGATGCAGCAATCAGTCGTCATCCTTAGGCTATCTTTATAGAGGCTTTAATTGCTTCATTCTGAACAGGTGAAGCCTTCCCACGCCCCAAACCTCTCTGGCCATCTCTGCAGCCGACACCCAATAGTAATTGGTATATTGTCTAAACAAGGCAGAAAAGTATCTCCCGTCTGTGACAACACACAGATTTGCCTGACTTCCTGTCACAATATATATATATATATATATAAAACACAACAATATTGAACTTCAATAAACAAATGAATACAATGAAATTTACATCAAAACCTTGTAGTTTCCTTGTACCAGAAGAAATGCAAACAACTAATTAGAAGGCAATGATCCATTATTAGCTTTTCTTTTATTTATTTTATTATTTATTTTTTGTTACTGCATTCAGTGCATTGCTGTCTCTTTAGCTAACCCATACTCCTCTGGGGATCTGTTGTCCTGAGTGAGTAACTTGTATAGCTCTACAATAGCGAACTAAATTGCCTCAAGGCGCTTAGTGTCCAATGTCATCCTGTATTATCTATTTGTAAAACAAACATTGTAAGCATATATTGGTATAAGTAAAAAAAACGTGAATCAGACCCCCACAGAGTCTAGTCCCAGTCCTGCAGCAGCGCTGCAAACTATACGTTTGCTGTATTCACAGTTAGTGCTGAATGACCAGATAAGGAGTGTTTCTAGTATATGTGCTCCAATCACCAGGAATATTCACCATGTGGGGGGATATGGGGTCCCCTTCAGGGGAAACACTCACCAGATGGTAAATTCAAAACAGCATATCAGTACACCTCCTTAATCTCCGTCTGTGGCTTATCACTCTCCCAGTATTTAGATGTAATATCCTCAAGTATATAGGAAAAAGAAAAGTCCATATCGAGCAGTATCGTTTTGATGAGTTTAATAAATCCCCAAATAGATATCCCCTTACAAATACATGCGTACCATAAATGATAAGTAACCAGGCATAAAATGTGTGTGTAATATTCTCACTGGTTCTGGACCCTGAAGACCGCTTTGGAACACTTCCTCCAGCGATTTCCTGGTTTGTACCCTGTGGAATACACACATCACTTCCGGTATCGATGCTGGATAGTCACGCCCTGACGTTTTGTCACTTCCGGACTTCTTCTGAGATCGTGACCATCCAGAGCACCAACCGGGTTTATGTAATGCAATGCCCGCCTCCAATGACTCAGCGTCATCGGCGTTACTCCTCCCTCTTGGCTGTGATTGCTCACTTAGCTCAAGTGAGGGCGGAAGTGCTTCCAACTGCGCCCCAGGAGCCTAGGGACAAGAAGGAGCCCACGACAGGGCCGTTGATTTTTCTAAAATTATTTTTGATACTCAGATTATGAGTTTTATTTTTGTTTATCTCCCTGCACACGGTGAGGAGTGCAGGCTACAGTGTGAATGAGGTGTGAATGTGTGGGGGTGACACTCCTGCCATTAAGGGGTGTCACCCTCAGTCGTTGGTGAGAAATTATCACCACGACACGTGTGAATGGTGTATGAATGTACAGCAACATAATTGGAGCCGTGGCGTGGCGTTGCTGCTCCCAAGTCCCATGTGGTGTACTTCGGTCTAATCCAATTTGATGTGGATGTGGTGTGTGTGTGCGCTAGGGATCACAGTGGTGTGCATGCATGCATTCTCATTGTGCCATGATTAATGTGTGTGTTTAACGTGAAAAGTAGCCTACCACAAGGACCCTCCTGACTGCTCTTCCCTCAGCAGACGGGGGACCCTCGGGCAAGGGGGGACTGTGTGGTTCGGGGGTCAGGTCATCACGTAGCTCAATCTGCAGGCCCTTTCTCACGGCAAAGTTGTGCAGCATGCAACATGCCCCAATGATCTGGCACACAAAGTTTGGGGAATACAACAGGGTACCCCCAGACTTATCCAGGCATCGGAAACGTGACTTCAGGAGGCCAAAGGTGCGCTCCACCACTGCACGGGTTTTGATGTGTGCTTCATTGTATCTTTGCTCTCCTCTGGTTTGGGGATCCCGAAATGGAGTCATGAGATGGGGTCCCAGTGCATATGCCGCGTCACCTAGTAATGAAAAGACAGGAGGATGTTAGTAGTGCATGTGCCCGTTGTGAGGTGTGCATCACGGGAGGGGATAGTCATGCCTGCCACCCATATCACTCACCAACCAGCCAGCTGTCCCCATACACGTTCTGTTCAAAATCTGTGGAGATGGTGCTTTGACGGTATATGTAGCTGTCATGGCTGGACCCGGGGTCCTTGGCACGGACGTGCCATATGAGGCCATGGGCATCGACTATCACCTGTACATTGATGGAATGCCAATGCTTCCGATTGCAGTATATGTGCTCTGTGTCCCGGGGGGGGGGCGTAGTGCCACATGTGTGCAATCAATGGCCCCCACAGTGCGAGGGAATCTGGCAAGGTTGTAGAAATCTGTCATTGCCTTCCTCCGCAGGTCCTCAGTGGTGGGTCTGATAATTTGGTTGCCCATGCGTCTGAGGAGTGCACACATATGCTCAAGGTGGATTGTGACATCCCAGCCACCACTCCACTTGTACGCTGGAATGATCCACTGGCAAGGACATGGAGTGTTGCCAGTACCTTCACCAGTGGCTGCACTGCTTGTGAGCGCTGTGTCTGGCTGGTGATGTCATCCTGCAGGGTTGTAGTTAGTTCCAGGATGGCTTCAGGGCTGAATCTGAATAGGCGAAACACCTCCAATTCACTCATGCCAAACACGTCAATGCGCGTGCGGAATATCCTCTCCCGTGCCCTCCTACGTGCACGTCGACGCTGTAGGGCTATGAGCAAGGCTGCCCCTGGCATGTTGGCAGACAGATGTGTTGTCCAGCAAGTGTTTGAGCTCAATTCGTCTGTAACAGTGTTGCTTTAGCTGCTCTCCAGCTGATCTGTTCAACTCCTGTGCAAAGTTACCCCTGCTTTATGAGGGGTGACTTTCCGCAGAAAATTGCAGTTACGCGCACCGGGTTACGCCGGCGCCAGAGAAAGGTGCGTTTCTGAATCGGCGGTTCTCGGCTCATTTGCATATTTGAATAGATAATCCATGGGAACGATTGATCTGTCCCGCGTAAAGATGCGCCAAAGACACGCCGGCGTGGAAAAGTTATGCCGGAAAAAAGTAGCCGATTTGAAGGCGGATCTGGTATAGTAGGTACGGCGCATTGATCCGACGGTGCAAAATAACAGTTACGCCGCACATCTCTAAAAACGCCGGAGTAATTGCTACATGAATCTACAGTACCCCTATATCTCTATTGTGCAAATATTTGCATGGCATCAACATCGGATTTA
This sequence comes from Rana kukunoris, assembly GCA_029574335.1. Taxonomy (NCBI): domain Eukaryota; kingdom Metazoa; phylum Chordata; class Amphibia; order Anura; family Ranidae; genus Rana; species Rana kukunoris. Next base: position 22,558,106 of record CM056052.1, on the reverse strand, counting down.
CGTTTAAAAACATCATAAACACATATTGGTGCTAAAATCATTACAAAACATTAAATATTCCTAAAATTCATTAAACATTCATTAAAAATTCTAAATTAATAAAAAATGTATTAAAACTAAATAAATTTGGATTTTGAATTTTTAATGAATGTTTAATGAATTTTAGGAATATTTAATGAATATTTAATGACTTCTGCTTATACCAATTGTTACTTTTTTGTTTTTAGCAGCTGCTTTATACATTGGATTTTATCATCTGTTTAGAATATTTATATGCTTATATTTGGATTATCATCCTAAGCGCAGAGTTGTACTACAATAGGTTGGGCCAGCTAATAGTACTTCTGTATACATTGTAAGCATATAGTAATTAAAAAAAAAAAAAAACAGAATGCAGGGGGTCAGGAGTACAGGTATCAGGATTGTAATCTAAAGTGTGCAGAGTCAGGAGTATGTAATGTACAGAGTGCAAGGATCAGGAGCAAAAGTAATGTACGACCCAACAAACAGGGCGCAGAGATTAGGAATGTAAAGTATAGATACAGGGTCAGGGGTGTGTAACATACAGAGTGGTCAGGAGTATATATCGCACAGAATGCAGGAGTCAGAAGTATGTAATGTACAGCATGCAGGGCTTTGGAGTATGTAACTTAGAGTGCAGGGGTCAGGGGAGAGTATTATGAAAACAATCCAGGGATCAGACGTATGTTATGTACATGGGGTTAGAAGTATGTAATGTACAACATGCAGGGAATCCAGGGATTATGAATATGTAAGAGTGCAGGGGTAAGAGGTTTGTAATGTACAACATGCAGGGCTTAGGAGTATGTAATGAACAACATGTAGGACTTAGGAGTATGTATCATAGCGAGTGTGGGGGTCAGGGGAGTGTGTTATGAAAACAGTCCAGGGATCAGACATAAGTTATGTAAACAGTGCAGGGGTTAGAGGTTTGTAATGTACAACATGCAGGGCTTAGGAGTATGTAACTTACAGAGTGCGGGGGTCAGGGGAGAGTGTTATGAACACAGTCCAGGGATCAGGCCTATGTTATGTACATAGTGCAGGGGTTAGGAGTATGTAATGTGAAAAACGTAGGGCTTAGGAGTATGTATGTTATGTACAGAGTGCAGCGTTTAGGAGTATGTAACATACAGAGAGCGGGTGTCAGTAGAGAGTGTTATGAACACAGTACAGGGATCAGACGTATGTTATGTACACAATGCAGGGTTTAGGAGTATATAACATACAGAGTGCGGGTGTCAGTAGAGAGCAGGGTTGGGAAAATGCGGTCCATGAAATCATTCCATCCGGCCCCCCGTGTGTGTCTGCGGAGCTGTGGGCTGGGGAGGCTGGAGCCCCAAATGGGTCGGTGAAAATCCCCGAGTCTCGGCCATTAAGGCTTTCACTAATAGCCCCGAGTCCCGCCGAGCAGGAAACATTTTTTTTCAGCCCTTCCACCTGGTTGGCTGGTGGAACGGTCTGTCTCCCTCGATGTGGGAGTGGCGGGGAACACCAGCCAACCAGGTGGAAGGGCTGAAAAAAACAGATAACGGCAGCGATTGGCGGGCGGTGGAGTGGGAGGCGCTGTGCCTCTGCGCTGACGTGTGCACGTGTTTACAGCGCGTCGGCGGCGCGCCAAGTTTAATTTTCTCCATCTCCAGCTGCAAGGTAAGCAAACACTCTCCTGTACCGCAGGGGAGAGAGAGACATTGAGCAGCGCTGAGTAGAGAGCTGCTGAAGCTAACATAAGTAAACCAGCAGGTGATTGCCCTCTGTTCAGCGCTGCTCACTGTCTCTCCTTCTGCATGATTAATGCAGTAAAGGACAGAGCTGGGGGGTGTCTGTGTAAATCTAAAGGGGACTAGTGGTGCAGAGTGTTGCTGTGTAATGTAAAAGGGGTCCAGAGTGCTGTGTAATGTAAAAGGTGTCCAGAGATGTGGTGCTGTGTAATGTAAAAGGGGTCCAGAGATGAGGTGCTGTGTAATGTAAAAGGGGTCCAGAGATGCAGGGTACTGTATAATGTAAAAGTGGACCAGAGCTGTGTAATGTAAAAGGGGTCCAGAGTGCTGTGTAATGTAAAAGGGGTCCAGAGTGCTGTGTAATGTAAAAGGGGTCCAGAGATGCGGTGCTGTCTAATGTAAAAGGGGTCCAGAGGTGCGGTGCTGTGTAATGTAAAAGGCGTCCAGATTTGCTGTGCTGTGTAATGTAAAAGGGGTCCAGATGTGCGGTGCTGTGTAATGTAAAAGGGGTCCAGATGTGCGGTGCTGTGTAATGTAAAAGGGGTCCAGATGTGCGGTGCTGTGTAATGTAAAAGGGGTCCAGAGGTGCGGTGCTGTGTAATGTAAAAGGGGTCCAGATGTGCGGTGCTGTGTAATGTAAAAGGGGTCCAGATGTGCGGTGCTAATTTTCAAGTTGATCATTTTGTACAGCCCCCGAATGATGTTACAAAAATCCAAATGGCCCTTGGCTGAAAAAAGGTTCCCCACCCCTGGTAGAGAGTGTTATGAACACAGTCCAGGGATCAGACGTATGTTATGTACACAATGCAGGGTTTAGGAGTATGTAACATACAGAGTGCGGGTGTCAGTAGAGAGTGTTTTGAACACAGTCCATCGCCCCAACCACGACAGCTTAGCCGACACTCTGACAATCCCCGTAGACATGATTCATTCCCCAGAATTAAGACAAGACAAGCTCCGTTCTCTCAGAATCTCTGGATCCAACACTTTTTCTGATGCTGGGCAGATGCCAGTGGCACTCTGCCCTGTAGCCAGCGCTTCTGCTGGGGCCCCAGATGAGATACTCTGGACTTGCTGCTGATCACCATTTCCCAGCCTTCAGCGCCTGTCTCAACTCCACTTTCTGAGACCTTCATGCTTGTCTCACTGCCTTGGGGACCTCCGGTGCGTGTCGGTATTCTTTTTTTTTTAAAGTGTATTTTGTGCGTGAACTCGAGGGAGAGGAGCCGGACTGCAGGAGTTGGGAGTAGGCAGACCCTCCCCCCGGACGCAATCGCCATCCTTCTCCATGCCCCCGTTGGCAATGGCGGGTGTGAGGGGGGGCCTCCCACTCACCCCGCCCTACCTGCTCCACTTGGGAGCCCGACTGGGGCCCAACGGGACCCCAACGGGGCAGAGGGACTCCTATGAGAGAGTGAGGGGGTCTAGCCCACCCAGCCAGCCCCGTAGGTCCTTCGCCTCTCTTTATTTTAGGAGACCTCATGGCCAAAGTGCGTGTGTGTTAAACCAATTTCGTGTGCGTGCAAGTGGGGTGGTTTTTGGGGGGGGGGGGGCATACTAAGCACAGGCGTACCTTGCATAGCACACCCACCGGGAGCCGGGCTGAGACCACCAAACTCAATTCACATGTAGCCGAGACCGGGATCCGAACCCTTGGCTGCAGAGGTGAACGGCTTGTCAGCGCAGTGCCAATCACGTTGAGCCACCACAGCTCCCACCGTGTGTCGGTATTCTAGTGCTCGCAGAGCCCTCTGTATCATCGCTGCTTCTTCCATTGCGGTTAGGACGGGAAAACATAGGGTCACCTATGATAGTGCCACTGTACGTGTGCTCCTATATACCACCTGAGCACAGTTAGTGCCACTGTACGTGTGCTCCTATATACCACCTGAGCACTGTTAGTGTCACTGTTCCTGTGCTGGTATATACCACCTGAGCACAGATAGTGCCACTGTACGTGTGCTCCTAAATACCACCTGAGCACAGTTAGTGCCACTGTACGTGTGCTCCTATATACCACCTGAGCACAGATAGTGCCACTGTACGTGTGCTCCTATATACCACCTGAGCACTGTTAGTGTCACTGTTCCTGTGCTGGTATATACCACCTGAGCACAGATAGTGCCACTGTACGTGTGCTCCTATATACCACCTGAGCACAGTTAGTGCCACTGTACGTGTGCTCCTATATACCACCTGAGCACAGATAGTGCCACTGTACGTGTGCTCCTATATACCACCTGAGCACAGATAGTGCCACTGTACGTGTGCTCCTATATACCACCTGAGCACAGATAGTGCCACTGTACGTGTGCTCCTATATACCAACTGAGCACAGATAGTGCCACTGTACGTGTGCTCCTATATACCAACTGAGCACAGATAGTGCCACTGTACGTGTGCTCCTATATACCACCTGAGCACAGATAGTGCCACTGTTTGTGTGCTCCTATATTCCACCTGAGCACAGATAGTGCCACTGTACGTGTGCTCCTATATACCACCTGAGCACAGATAGTGCCACTGTACGTGTGCTCCTATATACCACCTGAGCACTGTTAGTGTCACTGTTCCTGTGCTGGTATATACCACCTGAGCACAGATAGTGCCACTGTACGTGTGCTCCTATATACCACCTGAGCACTGTTAGTGTCACTGTTCCTGTGTTGGTATATACCACCTGAGCACAGATAGTGCCACTGTACGTGTGCTCCTATATACCACCTGAGCACAGTTAGTGCCACTGTACGTGTGCTCCTATATACCACCTGAGCACAGATAGTGCCACTGTACGTGTGCTGGTATATACCACCTGAGCACAGATAGTGCCACTGTACGTGTGCTCCTATACACCACCTGAGCACAGATAGTGCCACTGTTTGTGTGCTCCTATATACCACCTGAGCACAGATAGTGCCACTGTACGTGTGCTCCTATATACCACCTGAGCACAGTTAGTGCCACTGTACGTGTGCTCCTATATACCACCTGAGCACAGTTGGTGCCACTGTACGTGTGCTCCTATATACCACCTGAGCACAGTTAGTGCCACTGTACGTGTGCTGCTATATACCACCTGAGCACAGATAGTGCCACTGTACGTGTGCTCCTATATACCACCTGAGCACTGTTAGTGTCACTGTTCCTGTGCTGGTATATACCACCTGAGCACAGGTAGTGCCACTGTACGTGTGCTGGTATATACCACCTGAGCACAGTTAGTGCCACTGTACGTGTGCTGGTATATACCACCTGAGCACAGTTAGTGTCACTGTACCTGTGCTGCTATATACCACCTGAGCACAGTTAGTGTGACCGCACGTGTGCTGCTATATACCACCTGAGCTCAGTTAGTGTCACTGTACCTGTGCTGCTATATACCACCTGAGCTCAGTTAGTGTCACTGTACCTGTGCTGGTATATACCACCTGAGCGCATTTCGTGTCACTCCGCTTGTGCTGTTACATACCACCTGAGCTCTTCAATATGTCTGGAAGGAGAACAAAGAGAGGCAGAGAGTCACAAGGGCAAGCAGGCTCTGCATGTAGAGGTAACGCTGGTAGTGGATGTGGTGCATCCTCTTCAGCACGTGGCCGTGGCCGTGGCCGCTCGTCCTTCTTTTTGGGAGCTGGCTGTGTTGAACCTCAACATGCAGAGGAATTAGTAGAGTGGATGACCAAGCCGTCCTCATCCTCCTCATCCTCTCTCACACAGACTGATCAAAGTTTTTCTGGCAAAGCAGCTGCCAAGGCGTCCTCTTCCCTCTGCACGATGGCTTCACACAATACTTCCCTAGTACCACCATGTCCTCCTAAAGAGTCCCCCGAACTGTTTCAACACAGTGTTGGGTACATGCTACAGGAAGATGCGCAGAGTTTAGAAGACTCCGATGACGGAACACTGGTAGAGAAAGGCATTGATGTGAGCCCAGGGAGAGGGGGTGGCCGAGAGGGACAGCAATTTGTCAGTGAGGATGTTCCCCCAGCTGGAGCAAACTGCCAGGTGGTTGACAGTGATGAGGAGGGAGGGGATGATGAGGTCACTGACTGTACCTGGGTGCCTGATAGGAGAGAGGAGGAGGAGGAGGCACAGGCACATCTCCAAAGAGGCAGGATGCCCTCCAAGGGTCAGCTTAAGGTCACACCCACTGCATTACAGCGCACATCTATGGCGCTTGTGCATGGTGCTGCTGTGTCTGACCGGTACAGCAAAAGTTCTTTGGTGTGGGCCTTTTTTGAAATATGTCCACAAGATCGTACCTTTGCTATTTGCAACTTATGTCGCAAGCGTATCTCGCGTGGCCAAAACATCAACCGCCTAGGTACCACATGCTTGTCCAGACATATGTCGACCAGCCATGCAGCTCGTTGGTAAGCACACCAGAAAGACCCACAACAAAGAAAAAAGTGTACCCCCCCTTGCCCTTCTGGGACCTCCAACCCCAGTAGACCCCCAGTCCTCTCTGAAGCCTGCAGTGAAGGTGTAGAAATAGGTGTGTCACAAGCTAGTAGTAGCGGTCAATCTACTGATAGTACCAGGCAAATTTCCCTGCCCCAGATGCTGCAGCGCCGAAAGAAGTACAATCCCAGCCATCCACATGCCCAGCAGTTGAATGCTAGCTTAGCGAAAATGCTAGCACTTCAACTGCTACCTTTTCAGTTGGTAGATTCTGCCCCCTTCCGTGAGTTTGTGCAATGTGCAGTACCTCAGTGGCAAGTACCAAAACGCCACTTTTTCTCACGGAAGGCTATTCCGGCTCTCTACCGGCATGTGGAAGGCAATGTCCATGCCTCGCTGGACAGGGCGGTCAGTGGTAAGGTGCATATTACGGCTGACTCATGGTCCAGCAGGCATGGACAGGGACGTTACTTGTCTTTTACGGCGCATTGGGTGATTCTGCTGGCAGCTGGGAAGGACGCAGGGCAAGGTCCAGTAGTTTTGGAGGTTGTTCCGCCACCACGCCTCCAAAACACTACTACTGCTTGTGACACACCTCTTTCCTCCACTCCCTCCTCTTCTTCTTCCTCTGTGGCCTCTTCCTGTGGGGATGTTTTCTCTGAACCAGCCGTGCTCCGTAGGCGTAAGAGGGGATACGCAGGAATGCAGGCCAAGAGATGCCATGCGGTGCTAGAGCTGGTGTGCTTGGGAGACAGGAGCCACACTGGGGAAGAGGTTTTGTCAGCTCTGCAGGGTCAGGCCGAGAGGTGGTTGACGCCACGCCAGCTGAAGCCTGGAATGGTGGTCAGCGATAATGGCACCAACCTCCTCTCTGCCCTGCGACAGGGAAAACTCACCCACGTGCCCTGTTTTGCGCATTTCCTCAATTTGGTGGTGCAGCGGTTCTTGGGCAGGTACCCGGGCTTGCAGGATGTCCTGAAGCAGGCCAGGAAAGTCTGTGTGCATTTTCAGAGGTCATATAATGCCACTGCTCGGCTGAGTGACCTCCAAAGGGAATACAACCTGCCCAAGAACCGCCTTTGTGACATGCCCACCAGATGGAACTCAACGTTGGCCATGCTGCAGCGGCTGCACACGCAGCAGCGGGTCATCAATGAGTACCTGTGCCAATATGGCAGCAGAACTGGGTCAGGGGAGCTAGGTTTTTTTTCCCCACGCCAGTGGGCCTTGATCAGGGATGCATGCACTGTCCTGTCACCATTTGAGGAGGCCACGAGGATGGTGAGCAGTGACAGTGCATGCATCAGTGAGACTGTCCCTCTTATTCACCTGTTGGAGCACACGCTACGTGGAATAATAGACAGGGCCCTTGAGGCACAACAGAGGGAGGAAGAGGAGGACTTCCTTACCTCTCAAGGCCCCCTTTACCCAGACAGTGGTCCTGCTTGCCCACCCAGCACACAGGAAGAGGAGGAGGAGGAGGAGGATTGTATCAGCAGCATGGAGGTGGAGCCTAGCACTCAGCAGCAGCAGTCTTCAAGGGATCATTTACAGTCCCAAGGAGCACGTGGAGTTTTACGTGGCTGGGATGAGGTGCCTGTGGATCCTGTCGTCCTCAGTAACCCAGAGGACTGTGCCCTGAATGCCTCTGCAAACCTACGCTGCATGGCCTCCCTGATTCTGCAAAGCCTGCGTAAGGATCCTCGTGTACGTGCTATTAAGGAGAGGGATCATTACTGGCTGGCGACTCTCCTTGATTCACGTTACAAAAGTAAGGTTGCGGACCTTATGTTGCCATCGCAGAGGGAGCAGAAGATGAAACTTCTGCGGGAGGCCTTGCAGAAGGGTTTGTGCAATGCGTTCCCAGAACCGGGGGGATTACCAAAACCTGGCTCTGGACAACGTCTTGCTGAGGCTTCGGTGAGTCACAGAAGGGGTGGTGGAGAAGGTGGTCGTCTGACCGATGCGTTCAGGCAGTTTTTTAGTCCGCAGCCCCAAGGTCTGACCGGTTCCAGCAACCATCGCCAGCGTCTGCTTTACATGGTCCGGGAATACCTAGGGGCAAGATCCGACTTGGACACCTTCCCCACCGAAAATCCTCTGGCTTACTGGGTCTTGAGGATGGATCACTGGCCAGAGCTTGCCCAGTATGCAATTGAGCTACTGGCTTGCCCTGCATCCAGTGTTCTTTCAGAACGGACATTCAGTGCTGCTGGAGGCTTTGTCACTGATCACAGGGTGTGCCTCTCTACCGGCTATGTTGATTGACTGACATTCATCAAAATGAATCAGGCTTGGATCAACACCAGCTACCAAGCACCTGATGCTGATATTAATGAATAATATCTTTTTGTTGAAATTTCGGATCCCTTTTAGACTGCTGATGCTGAGTGACTGTCCTCTTATGCTGCTGATGGAATATCCTTCTCCTCCTCACTTTTCTTGCTGATAGCTAGTAAGAAATGTTGTGTCCCCAAGGCCCAATTTTTCTGCCCCTGTTCAACAGGGGCGCCTAATAACAATTTTTGATGCAATAATTTGCACGTGGCGCCTTGTTGCGCTTCAATTGGAGTTATTGTGAGGGGTTGCAGTGTTGTGTTGTGCCCAAGGCCCAATTTTTCTGCCCCTGTTTAACAGGGGCGCCTAATAACAATTTTTGATGCAATAATTTGCACGTGGCTCCTTGTTGCGCTCCAATTGGAGTTATTGTGAGGGGTTGCAGTGTTGTGTTGTACCCAAGGCCCAATTTTTCTGCCCCTGTTTAACAGGGGCGCCTAATAACAATTTTTGATGCAATAATTTGCACGTGGCTCCTTGTTGCGCTCCAATTGGAGTTATTGTGAGGGGTTGCAGTGTTGTGTTGTGCCCAAGGCCCAATTTTTCTGCCCCTGTTTAACAGGGGCGCCTAATAACAATTTTTGATGCAATACTTTGCACGTGGCTCCTTGTTGCGCTCCAATTACAGTATGTTTGAGGGGTGCCCTTTTTTCTAAAAATGTTCTTTCTCACAACAATAATGGCCCCCCACCGCTAAAATATTCGACATAATGTTGCCACACAGAACTTGCGTTAGCATTAATTACTTTTTTTTTTGTCCTTTCATGTTGTGCATGGATATCTCTAAACACGTGCCACTACTATAGACACCCAGCAGGTGTGATATTTAAAGGATTTTTTTCACTTTAAGCATCATTAAAATGGCTGCTCCGCAAAAAACGGCCGTTTTAAAAAACATTTTTTCCATTGATACATGTTCCCTGGGGCAAGACCCGGCTTCTGAATGACGTTTTCCAACATTTAATTGGATTTTGGTCTTTAAAATGACCGTTTTTGAATTCGAACGTTCGGGTCCCATAGACTTCAATGGGGTTCGAAATATTCGTGCGAACCCGCGGTCCGTTCGAACGTTCTGGTGTGAACCGAACCCCGGGGGTGTTCGGCTCATCCCTAGCGCTTAGTAACCAATCAGCTTCTAACTTCAGTTTGTTGTTAAGCTTTCACAATAAAACCCAGAAGCTGATTGGTTACTATGCACATCTGCACCAGATTCTGTGTGCACCAGTTTTAGTATATCTCCCCCATTTTTTGCTCCGTCTGTAAAAAAAAACGAACAAAAAAACAAACAAGTTTTTTAAACAGAGAGAAAATGATGAAATGTTTGTTATAGAAGAGCCCGGGTGCAGTGGCAGAGATCCGCCCCTAATCCCCAGCAGCCCATGACCCGATTAACATTAACGTCTCCTGAAGAGGGATTAGCGCTGGAAGCTTCTGCCTCTGTAGGAGGCCATGACTACAAGTAACGCATTACGTGATCAGCCCAATGTCAGCCTGCCCATACAGCATGTCATTTTATAATATCCCCTTCCATAAGCAGCCAGCAGATAACTAAAGACCTCCTTACCACACCAGAGCCCGGCAGATCGAATGTCCCACAATATGTGCCAGTGGGTGTCTAGGTTCAAACGAGGGCAGATTTTCATTGATTGAGATTCTTGTTGTCCTACCAGAGAAATGACTGAATACTTTGTATCGAGTTATGGTGCCAGCTGTGCCCAAAGTCCTTCCCAGCTTATAGCAGCTCTATGCTCTGAGACATTGTTACTAAGCAGGGATGTGATTTGTTTTCTCTATCTCTGCCGTAATGGCAACAATCAGTGCCAGACCTATACCGGGGGTCTCCAGAGTTTTAAGCAGGAGGACCACATAGGGTTGCATCTACATAGAGATCCTACATAGCCATCAGAGACCGCTAAATAGCCACCAGAGACCCCAAATAGCCACCAGAGACCCTGTACAGCCACCAGAGACCCCTCACAGCCACTCCGCATAGCCACCAGACCCCACATAGTAATCAGAGACCCTGCATAGTAATCAGAGACCCTGCATAGCTACCAGAGACTCCACATAGCCACCAGAGACCTCACACAGCCACCAGAGACCCCACACAGCCACCAGAGACCCTGCATAGCCACTAGAGACCACGCAGAGTCCTCTGTTGCATTTCAGGGTGCAGGGCAGAAGGGAGTAAACCATGGCGGAGGAAAAGATCTGAGCAGAAGGAAGTCTATTCCTCCTGTAAATGCTGGGGATGGGGCAATGATGTAATTTTTTGCTGGGATGCTGGTAGTCCGTCAATACTGCTCACTGACTGGTTAATAGAAGTTACTGTACATCCTTACCTTTCACTAATTGGTTGCTAGAGGTTACTGCATATTATTACTGCTCACTGATTGGTTGCTAGAGGTTACTGCATATTATTACTGCTCACCTATTGGTTGCTAGAGGTTACTGCATTTCCTTAGGGACGGATTGCTTTTTTCCAGCCCTCAGGAGACGGATTGCTTTTATCCAGCCCTCGGGGGACGGATTGCTTTTATCCAGCCCTTCGGGTGACGGATTGCTTTTATCCAGCAATCAGGGGACGGATTGCTTTTATCCAGCCCTCAGGAGACGGATTGCTTTTATCCAGCCCTCAGGAGACGGATTGCTTTTATCCAGCCCTCAGGAGACGGATTGCTTTTATCCAGCCCTCGGGGGACGCATTGCTTTTATCCAGCCCTTCGGGTGACGGATTGCTTTTATCCAGCAATCAGGAGACGGATTGCTTTTATCCAGCCCTCGGGGGACGGATTGCTTTTATCCAGCCCTCGGGGGACGGATTGCTTTTATCCAGCCCTTGGGGGGCTTTGCTTGCTTTTATCCAGTCCTCGGGGGCCAGATTGCTTTTATCCAGCCCTCAAGGCTTTGCTTGCTTTTATCCAGCCCTTGGGGCATTATTCCCCCCACTGTCAACAGACTAACTATGTAACTATTAATCCTGCTGAAACCGAACCCAGAGCAGTTTGGCTCACCCCTATTAAAAAGTGTTGGCTGGCGTTCAGTGTTACTTTGCTAGTAAAGTCCATCTGAATCTGCCAGTCCATCTAACACTACCCACCCCTCAGACTGACAATTCTGCTGTCCAAAGGTGTCTCCGTTGCCCCTGCAGTGGAGTGGAGACCCCCTGAGGCTTGGTTCACACCTATGCAGTTTGCATTCAATTTGATCCTGCAGTGCTTTTTGTGGTGCATTTTGCGTTTTTGAAAATGCAATTTTTTAAATTAGTTTTTTAATGCATTTTGCATTATGCATTTTTTATGCACCAGAATGCACTTTTCCCAATTTAGGGTGAAGAACAAAAGAGGGGAAAAAATCCTGGAGGAGTTGGACTGCATGTAGAAAAGCACATCCGTACTGCGTTTCTATGGTGTGAACTGTCCCTCAATGGGGACATGTGCGTCCTGGTGTGTTTTTGGTGCATTCCAGTGTGTTTTTTTATGCATTTTACCATGTTCCAGTGCAATTCAGTGCAGAATGAATGCAGCATGTTCTACTTTTTTTTTCTGGAACTGGAACGGCCTGAAACTGACTGCACTGGTATGAACCATACCATTAGCAACCATATAACCTACTGTCCATCCATTTCTGATGCAGAAAAAAATACACTGGACTGCATGTGGCGTGAACCGGCCCTACATTTTTTTTATTTATTGCAGCCACTAGAGATGGGCTGAACACCCCTGGTTCGGTTTGCGCCAGAACTCCCAAAACATCGTAAAAGTTCGGACCCGAACAGCAAATCCTATTGAAGTTTATGGGACCTTAAATGAAAAAAAATCTAAACTCGCTATTTTGAAGGCTTTCTGTGCAAGTTTTTAGCCATTAAAAGGGTATGGGGGCTGGGGTACTGCCCTGGTGGATATGTATCAATGCAAAAAAAAAAAAAAGTATTCTTAAAGTGAAACAATAAAAATGTAAAATATCCTTTAACCACTTCAGACCTGAACCATTTTGCTGGTCAATGACCGGGCCACATTTTGCGATTCGGCACTGCATCGCTTTAACTGACAATTGCGCAGTCGTGCAACGTGGCTCCCAAACAAAATTGGCTTAATTTTTTTTCCCACAAATAGAGCTTTCTTTTGGTGGTATTTGATCACCTCTGCGGTTTTTAGTTTATGCGCTATAAACAAATATAGAGCGACAATTTTGAAAAAAAAAATTATATTTTTTACTTTTTGCTATAATAAATATCCCCCAAAAATATATAAAAAAAAATACCGTATTTATCGGCGTATAACGGAAAATCAGGGGAAAATCGTGGGTGCGTGTTATACGCCGATCCCCGCTGTCTGTGTGCACCGCCAGTGCTTAGAGCCGAGCCGAGTGTACTGCGCACTCGGCTAGGTTCGGCCACGCTCGGCTCAGCTCGGCCACGCTCGGCTACGCCCGCAGCCACGCGAGAGAAGCCGAGCGTGGCCGAGAGGAGCCGAACAAACAGAAGGAGAGGAGCCGAGAGGAGCCGAACGGGAACAGGAAATCCAGCTCTGCAGAGCGAGGCCCCTAATCCAAACACCGCTGCGACCCCGGGCAAGGTGGGGATGGACACCCGGAAACCAACAAGGCACACTGCTGCGACCCCGGGCAAGGTGCGGATGGACACCCGGACACCCACAAGGCTGGACGGACTCTGCGCAAGACCGCAGATGGACGCTGGACGAGCATCCAAAAGGTATGTTTTTTATTTTCTTAAACTACCTTTTTTTTTTCTAAAACTACCTGGCTAAACTCCGGCGCGCGGTATACCCCGATAAATACAGTATTTTTTTCCTCAGTTTAGGCCGATACGTATTCTTCTACATATTTTTCATAAAAAAAAATTCATAAGCGTTTATTGATTGGTTTGTGCAAAAGTTAGCGCTTCTACAAAATAGGGCATAGTTTCATGGCATTTTTATTAATATTTTTTTTTTTTACTAGTAATGGCGTCGATCAGCGATTTTTATCGGTACTGCAACCTTATGGCGGACACATCAGAAACTTTTGACACATTTTTGGGACCATTGGCATTTTTATAGCGATCGGTGCTATAAAAATGCATTGATTACTGTAAAAATGTCGCTGGCAGTGAAGGGGTTAACACTAGGGGGCGAGGAAGGGGTTAATTATGTTTCCTAGGTGTGTTCTAACTGAAAGGGGGGTGGGACTGACTAGGGGAATTGTATGAACAGGCGATCATTAATCATTACATTGTATGAACAGGCGATCATTAATTTCTCCCCCTGACAGGACCGGGAGCTGTGTGTTTACACACACAGCTCCCAGTTCTCGCTCTGTAATGAGAGATCGCGGGTGCCCGGCACGCGCCCCTATTGGCTGAAATGCGAAAAAACGTAATATTACGTCATTTCGCGCAGCCGACCTGCCGCTGTAAAACTGCTGGTCGGCTAGTGGTTAAATCTAGTGCCTTGAGAGCCCCCTTATGCCGCGTACACACGATCACTTTTTGTGATGAAAAAAAACAACGTTTCATGTGATGAAACAAAGCGACGTTTTTCAAACTTCATTTTTCCAAAACGACGTTGCATACTCACCATCGTTTTTCCAAAATGCTCTAGCAAAGCGTGGTGACGTACACCACGTTCGACGGCACTCTGTTCCATTGAAGCTCCGTCTCATAACTTGCCTCTAAACATGCGCGGGTTTAAAAACGTCGTTTTCAACATCGTTTTGCCCACACACCATCACTTTTTATGACACAAAAAACGACGTTTGTTCGAATTTTTTTTTTGGTCGTTTTTTTTGAAGACATAAAATGGTGATTTTAAATGACGTTTTTGAAAACGAAATTTTTTTTATCACAAAAAGTGATCGTGTGTACGCGGCATTAGTCTGTCTGTAAAGTGGTGCATCTGTACCATGTATAGAACCTGCTGCAGCAAAACTGACATTTACGGCCAGATTCAGAAAGCATTTACGTCAGCGTATCAAGAGATACGCTGTGTGAATACTAAGAATTGCCGGCGTATCTTTTTTTGCTATTCAGAAAAGAAGATACGCCGGCTTGCTTCTAAGATACGAGCGGCGTAATTCGCTTACACCGTCGTATCTTAAGTTGCGTATTTACGCTGGCCACTAGGTGGCGCTTCCGTCGTTTTTCGCGTAAATTATGCAAATTAGCTATTTACGCAGATTCACAAGCATACTTGCAACGGCGCGTCGTATTTTACATCGTTTGCGTAAGCGTGAGACCGGCGTAAAGTTACCCCTGCTATAGCAGGCGCAGCCAATGTTAAGTATGGACGGCGGGACCGCGTCGAATTGTACATTGGTTACGTCGTTTGCGTAAATCATACGTTCACGTCATTTACATTGAGAAAAAGCGACGTGATTTTGCGCATGCGCACTGGGAACGTCCAAAAAAAACGTCAATTACGTGGGGTCATGATTCATTTACATGAATCACGCCCCCACTTCAGCAATTTGAATTGCGCGGCCTTACGCCGTGCACTTTACGATACACCGCCGCATATTATGGAGCAAGTGCTTTCTGAATAAGGCACTTGCCCATAATATTTGCGGCGGCCTAGTGTAAAGAGGAAACGCTACGCCGCCAGAAAGATACTCTAATGTATCTGAATCTGGCCCTTAATGTATAAAGAAAAATAGATTTTCCCTGCAAGCTTTGTTTTGTAAACAACGACTTTGGGATCTGGGAAGTCTGTGTGATGAGGCCACAGAGCAAGATTCAAGATTTTTGGGATATATTCTGGGGTCTCTTTGGCAGACTTTGGATGGAAATAACAACGTTTTGCACCCCAGTGAGCAAGCCTTATGTGTAGAAATCAAATTATAGTACACCCAGGCCAAGATTAACGTATTTTTTTTAGATAAAGACTGGTGTCTGTTTTGCAGACTTTGGATAGAAGTAACAGGTGCAGAAAAATTGGTCTTTGGGTGTCCTTGGTGCCTTCACACCGTAACCCTATAGAGGTACTCTTGATGAAAGCAAGAATTGGCCTTGATGTAAAAAATTGATATTTGACGTCAAACAGTTGCTGAAAAATTGGTAACATGACTGCCAATTTGTTGTTTATCAGTGTTCTCCCCTCTCTGTAGGCTCATGTCCCTACCTTTTTCTACGTCAGAACCAACATCAGAATGGAGTAATGTCTGTGCAACCTCAAGAAGCAAGTGGCTGACACTGTGTTCAAAAAATTCAGCTGACTCCTCTATGTCCAATGCCGGGGCTATGGCAGGAGTAGCTGTGGACAAGGAGACAGAATGAGTCACTCAGGCAGCTGCAATGGATTGCACACTAGTTTCTGCTTGGGTGATGGAGGATGAGGAGATTGAGGATGGTTTAGCAAGCCAGTCCACTATCTCCTCTGCATGCTGTGGCTGGATGGCATGGGCAACATCACTAAACAGAGGAAATTATGCCCTGCCTGAGGACTGACCACGTCCACCTTTGCCTGTGGACACAGACGCTGCTGGCCCTCTGTTTAGGGCTGTCTTAATGAGAGGGCACACCTGGGCACTGCCCAGGGGCTCCAGCTGCATGGGGGGCCCCTGCCCTTTCCCCAAAGCAGCTGATCCTTGAGCCCGGGCTGCCCCAATTTCGGGGCAGCCCGGGCTGCCCTTCTGCATCCCAAATATTCCCCCAGCACTCTGACCCCTCTACACCCTACCTCCTACCTACTTGATTTCTGTTTACCTGCACTGTCTCCATTGTAGGGGGCCCCAGAGCATTACTTTGCCCAGGGGCCCATTATGCTATGAAGACGGCCCTGCCTCTGTTGTAACCCAAATCAGTGTATTGTCCGTTTGTAGAGCGAACCTTTGTCCGATGAAAACCAAAAAAGTTTGTCCGATAGAGCGTACACACGGTCGGATTTCTTTGAAAACTTGCTCATTTTGAAGTTTGTTGTCAAAAAATCCTACCGTGTGTATGGGGCTTTACACTATCTCTGCTTCCTGGTGGCTCATTGCGGTGGAGCCTTGCACTTTGCAGATGGAATGATAAATTAATGGGAAACACAGACTTTTTTTTATAATTAATGGAGAGGAGTTCCATTTGATTTGGATTGAGGATTGATCATATTCCGTGAGAGGGAGGACCCTGATTAAAAGAGCCCTTTACATGCCTGATGGTCATTTTTGGCCGTAGAAATTCGGTGAGCACATCTGAATGTCACTACGGGTGAAGCACTTTTGTATATGCACGTTGTACTTTTCCATAAGGCACGGTGTTGGAGGATAGAAGACCCGCTTATAGCACTGATTTTTATCTCTGTTAGATTGTGTAATTTATTTGCACAAATTTTGGACTTTTGTTAAATTTTATTGTTGACACCTATGTAATAATTCACTTGCTGCGCTCTTTTTTATTGCCAATCACTTTTAATTAGTTTTACTAATTTTGGAGCTGCACTCGTTGTTATATATTATTCATTTGCACATTGGCGCTGGATCCTATTTCTTTATTTTTCACCCCCTAAATGACCACTTTTTGAAAAGTAGACGGTCCAAGGTATTTAGTAGGAGGCTCGTTGAGTTTTTTACACACCAGAGCAGTAAAGTTTTACCTTATGACTGGTGTGGAGGTGATTAGAGACACTGACTGGTCAAAGTATGTAAAAGTATGTAAAAAAAATATATATAACTATTTTTACAAATTTATATAACGTTTACTTACATTTAAAAAAAAAAAATTCACAAGGTTTTTTTTTTTCCTGTATTGCTCTGGGGAGGTGATCAGGATTTTTTACACTATGATTGCTATAACAGTGATGATCACTGTAATGAGCAATCATTTTACTTTGTGAATGGCATTTATTCATGTGCCATTGTATACTATTGTGATAGCTGTGATTGGCCACAGCTATCATATGGTACAGGCCCAGTGCCATATGATCACTATGGTCAATCGTGGAGATCATATTAGTACACAATTGCTATGAAAGACAAGCCATTGTTTACAACTGACAAAAAACAACTGTCACTGCCCCTACCTATGATTGGTCTTCACAGCAAGGAGCATAGGAAGGGCGGACGCATGTCAACAAACACACAAAATAACCAAGCTCAACTTACCAACCAATCAGCAACCAACCAAATTCACCTGTCTAACTGTATGCGTTAAAAACAGGGGTTTAGTTGCACGCATTTGCAAATACATGCGTAAGCTGCAGGCCCCGTCAAGGCTCCCTGTCTACTGCAGTCCTAACTCTAAAATGTAAAGTCTCCTCAATGGAAGCACTTGTGTGCTGATGGATAGATGAAGGGCAGATGACAGGAGGGAGCCCAACCCTCCTTAAAGGAGAAGGAGCATATTAAACACACAGCACATAGAAGCAAAGATGCTAGTGCATTGCCTGACCACAATGACAACAATACAAAAAACAGCTGTCACTGTCCCTACCTATGACTGGTCTTCACAGCAAGGAGCATTGGAAGGGTCAATGCATGTCAACAAACACACAGAATAACCAAGCTCAACTTACCAACCAATCAGCAACCAACCAAATTCACCTGTCTAACAGTGCGTTAAAAACAGGGGTTTACAACTGACATGTGATCCCTGTGGTTGGTCAGGGTTTTGCTGTGTCCAGGGCCACAGATCGCAATTGGCCGCAACTATCACATGGTACAGGTCTGCTGTGATTAGTCCTGTACTATGTGATCACTGTGCTTAATCAAAGAAATCACAATAGTACACAATGGCTTTGAATGACAAGCCATTGTTAACAACTGACGTGATTGCTGTGGTTGGTCACAGTTATCACATGGTACAACAAACTGTGTTTTGCTGTGTCCAAGGCCACAGATCGCGATTGGCCACAACTTTTACATGGTACAGGTCTGCTGTGATTAGCCCTGTACCATGTGATCACTGTGATCAATCATATAGATCACAATAGTAACCTATAGCTACCTCTGTCCCTCATCCCTCCTTATTTGTCCCTCATTTTGGCCTGATCAATATAGATGTGTATAAAATGCACTTTTTATCTTTTAAAAAGTGTTCCTAGTGCTAAACCTTTCATCTGATTTCTAAATTGCTGCATTTGTAAATTCCAAAAGCCAATATAAAGGAATAGTAGGCGTAAAAAAAAGGCACTTGTGGGTTTAACCAGTTATGTTTTTTGTACAATTCACCCTTCAGGGGGGTGTGGCAAGGGGTGTGTCCTATGCCTGCATACTTTTGCTGATGGGTTTCCCTCACTTTAATAGCAATCATAGTGTAAAAAATCCCAATCACCTCCCCAGAGCAATACAGGAAAAAGAAAAAGAAACTTGTAAAAAAAATGTTAAAAAATGTAAATAAGTTATATAAATTGTAAAAATGGTTTTAGATATATATATATATATATATATATATATATTTGTTTACACCTCCCATCTCAAAAAGTTGGGAGGTATGGTACACAATGGCTATGAATGACAGGCCATTGCTTACAACTGACATGTGATCGCTGTGATTGGTCCAACGATCTGTGTTGCGCTGTGTCCAGGGCCACAGATACCAATGCTGCACAGCCCCTAGGGCACGTATGAGGCACACGAGTGAGGGAACATCATATGACTCCACCTGGGATTAGACAGCACCCTCCCGGCCATGTTATTTGAATAGGCTGGGTGGGAAGTGGTTCAAGTAGACTGAGCATGCACTACTTTTGGTGCAGTCCAGTGTTATTCGGCCCATTCAAAATAAATTAGCTCAAAGTCCCCATCAGAGTATCCCCTTACATCAGAGTTCCTTCTTACATCAGGTCCCCATCATAGCCCCCCTTACATCAGTGTCCCTTCTTAAATCAGATCCCCATGATACCCCCTTTTTTAATGTGCTCATACAGAGTCCCCTTTGCATTACAGGCCCCATCAAAGTCCCCTTTACATCAGAATCCCCATCAGAGTCTTCCTTATATCAGAGTCCATCCTTACATCAGGGTCCCCATCAGCAACCCCCCTTACATTAGGGTCCCCATCAGAGTCCCCGTTACATCAAAGTCCCTCCCTACCTCACATCACAGTCCTCCTTACATCAGGTTCCCCATCAATGTCTCCATTAGCAACCCCCCCCTTACAGAGTCTAGTTGTGGATTAGGGAGAGGTTAAAGCAGAGACCACCCACAGGCAGCTTCTGCTGACCTTAAAGGATCACTAAAGGAAAATTTATTTTTAGCTAAATAGCTTCCTTTACCTTACTGCAGTACTGGTGTCATGTCCTTATTAATCATTTTTGCTTTGAATTTGCTGTAATCCTGCTCAGTTCTCCACACTTCCTGCTTGTCTGTTTCCTTATAACCACCATACTGGGAGCTTTCTCACGGTGGTTTAAGCTGTCATTACTGTGTGTCTAAAACTTCCCAGAACCAATCAGATTCATTTTAAAAACAAAACACTGCCCTGGATTTGTTTGTTTTTGTTCTGTGTGTCTATTTCTACTTTGCAGAAACATGAAGCCAGTTCAAAAGTGAAACTAACCTGCAGGCACATTATATGATTGATTTTTATCTATTTTTAATCATTTTGAAAAGGAATCCGTTAATTTTTATGTCTCTATACCCTGTAAACAGCCATTTCAGCAATTTCTTTTTCCCTTTAGTGACCCTTTAATCCTCAATCTGTGCACATTAAGGATACATTGTCTGCGTAACAGATACATTCTTGTAGAGGGCCACATGTAGCCTACAGGTGGGTTACCTGCTCTAGGTATCCAGTTTGCACAAAATGTAGCCTGCATTAATGTCCCATCCAAGTGATATATTGTAAGTCACAGGATTTTCACTGTACTTGTACAGCCTTTATCAACCTTATTACCCCCCAGGAACCCTTAGAATAATTTTCAGGTCTCAGGGAACCCTGCTAAAACTAATTTATCAAGGGTCAGTGGGAAAAATGCCCCATACATTGGTTTCAGTAGGAAGAATGCTCCCTTACATTGGTGATCAGTGGGAAGAATGCTCCTTACATTGGTGATCAGTGGGAAGAATGCTCCTTACATTGGTGATCAGTGGGAAGAATGTTCCTTACATTGGTGATCAGTGAGAAGAATGTTCCTTACATTGGTGATCAGTGGGAAGAATGTCCCTCACATTGGTGATCAGTGGGAAGAATGTCCCTTACATTGGTGATCAGTGGGAAGAATGCTCCTTACATTGGTGATCAGTAGGAAGAATGTCCCTTACATTGGTGATCAGTGGGAAGAATGCTCCTTACATTGGTGATCAGTGGGAAGAATGTCCCTTACATTGGTGATCAGTGGGAAGAATGTCCCTTACATTGGTGATCAGTGGGAAGAATGTCCCTTACATTGATGATCAGTGGGAAGAATGTCCCTTACATTGGTGATCAGTGGGAAGAATGTTCCTTACATTGGTGGTCAGTGAGAAGAATGTTCCTTACATTGGGGATCAGTGGGAAGAATGTCCCTTACATTGGTGATCAGTGGGAAGAATGTCCCTTACATTGGTGATCAGTGGGAAGAATGTCCTTACATTGGTGATCAGTGGGAAGAATGTCCCTTACATTGGTGATCAGTGGGAAGAATGTCCCTTACATTGGTGATCAGTGGGAAGAATGTCCCTTACATTGGTGATCAGTGGGAAGAATGTCCCTTACATTGGTGATTAGTGGGAAGAATGTCCCTTAAATTGATTGTCAGTGGGATGAATGTCCCTAACATTCAGAGCCGGCCCGTCCATGGGACCCAATGGGACCATGGTACCAGGCGGCACCTAGGAGGTGGCGGCAATTCGGCGGCAGAAAGTTACAATACTAGCGCCGCTGAGCGGCGGAGAGCAGAGCGGTGCCGACCGCGGCGACCGGCGCCTAGCAACCAGAGTGATCAGGACATCAGGAGGAGGCCGCGGCCCCCCCAGCATTCACAGCGCGCCTCCGCGCCAAATTGCTCCGCAGTGTGCGTCCACGGTCCGCCCATCTCGAGTCCGCAGCGTGAGGGAAGTGTGGGGTTGAGGTCTGAAGACAAGGAGGAGAGAGAGCAGCTGCCTGTGCGGTGCCGACTGTGCTGAGTGTGGCCGACCACTGACCGGACTTTGACTGTCATTGGAAGGAATAGTGCCCTATCATTGGTGTCAATGGAAGGAATTCTGTCCCATTGTTGGTGTCATTTGAAGGATTTTTACCCAATTGTTGATGCCAGGGATAGGAATTCTTCCCCATCATTGGTGTCAGTAGAAAGAATTTTGCGCTATCATTGGTGTCAGTGGGAGGAATAGTGCCCCATTGTTGATGCCAGTGCATGGGATAGTGCTCCTTGGGCCGGGTTTAAAAGCAAGCAAAGGGCTGCATCTGGCCCCCAGGCCGCAGTTTGGAGGCTACTGTCATTAGAGATGAGATCAGGAGCTCTCCAGCATCTCAGGTGGCACAGAGGTTGCAGGTTCAGATCCAGGCTGCAGAACATGGAAATAAACTGCCTCTCTACATTGCACAGGAAAACATTCTAAACAGATGGGAGAGCAAGAATTTGTTTCTATAACATCTTTCTGCAAACTAATTCTAGCAAACGAATCTGTTATTATGTAAAGAACCGAACATTAGCATATAAGCACTTTATATTGTCCTTTTACCGTTAGTTAAACATAATAATTAGTTTTCTTTATCAATCCTTCTAAGTGTTTTTCCTGCTAATCCCTGACAAAGATCAGTGCAAGACCTCAGAGGCTTATCGAGGAACTCTGTCCTCAGTAAACTTAGCGTGCAGAGAAGGGCATGAAAAACCTCACCAACGAGGATAGAATAACTGAACTCAATGTTCAGTGAAAAAGGTTTAGGCTGTACATATGGAAGGGTGTCTTCGTGAATCTTTCCTAACAGAATGGTCCCCATTAGGGATGACTCGAACACCCCCCGTTCGGTTCGCACCAGAACCGTCGAACGGACCGACCGTTCACGCGAACATTTAGAACCCCATTGACGTCTATGGGACTCGAACGTTCGAATTCAAAAGTGCTCATTTTAAAGCCTAATATGCAAGTTATTGTCGTAAAACGTGTTTGAGAACCGGGTCTTGCCCCAGGGAACATGTATCAATGGAAAAGAATTAAAAAAATGGTCGTCTTTTCTGGAGCAGCGATTTCAACCACTTAAGACCCGGACAAAAATGCTGCTAAAGGACCTTGCCCCTTTTTGCGATTCGGCATTGCGTCGTTTTAACTGACAATTGCGCGGTCGTGCGACGTGGCTCCCAAACAAAATTGGCGTCCTTTTTTCCCCACAAATAGAGATTTCTTTTGGTGGTATTTGATCACCTCTGAGGTTTTTATTTTTTGCGCTATAAACAAAAATAGAGCCACGATTTTGAAAAAAATGTAATATTTTTTACTTTTTGCTATAATAAATATCCCAAAAATATATATAATTTTTTTTTCCTAAGTTTAGGCCGATACGTATTCTTCTACCTATTTTTGTTAAAAAAAATCGCAATAAGCGTTTATCGGTTGGTTTTCGCAAAATTTATAGCGTTTACAAAATAAGTGATAGTTTTATTCCATTTTTATTATTATTTTTTTTTTTTTACTACTAATAGCGGCGATCAGCGTTTTTTTTTCATGACTGCGACATTATGGCGGACACTTCGGACAATTTTGACACATTTTTGGGACAATTGTAATTTTCACAGCAAAAAATGCATTTAAATTGCATTGTTTAGGGCCCTTTCACACTAGCGGACCGTTCGTCCGCTCATTACAAGTCCGTTTACGGACTTGTAATGGGCCCCTATGGGAGCGGATCCGTTAGCGGATGATGCATCCGCTAACGTCCGCTAGATCCGCATCCGTTTTTGCGGACGGAAGAATGACCTATTTTTCTTCCGTCCGGCCAAACGGATCGGATGCAAACGGAGCTGAGCTGATGGGCACACGGAGCGGACCGAAAAACGGTCCGCTCCGTGTGAAAGGACCCTTACTGTGAAAATGACAGTTGCAGTTTGGGAGTTAACCACAAGGGGGCGCTGTAGGAATTGAGTGTTCCCTGTGTGTGTGTTTACAACTGTAGGGGGGTGTGGCTGTAGGTGTGACGTCATCGATCACGTCCCCCTATAACAGGGATGACGCGATCGATGCTGCGGCCACAGTGAAGCACGGGGAAGCCGTGTTTACACACGGCTTTCCCCGTTCTTCAGCTCCGGGGACCGATCGCCGCACTCCAGCGGCGATCGGGTCCGCGAGTCCCACGGTCCCGGAGCTTCGGACCGGGTCACGGGAGCGTGCCGCGGGCGCGCGCCCGTGACCACGGCTGGGTACTAGAATCAACGTATATATACGTTGATGTGCCCAGCCGTGCCATTCTGCCGACGTAAATGTGCAGTAGGCGGTCCTTAAGTGGTTAATGATGCAGCTTCATTAAAATCACTGCTCCAGAAAAAACGTCTGTTTAAAAAAAAAAAAATCAATTGATACATGTTCCCTGGGACAAGACCTGGGTTCTCAAAGACGTTTTCACAGGCATAATATAGACACCCAGCAGGTACAATATTTAAAGGATCATTGATGCTTAAATAAAAAATAAAATAAAAAAAAATTCCTTTAAATATTGTACCTGCTTGGTGGCTATAGTATGCCTGTGTAGCTTGCACATTTTAGCTTGCACATGATTGGATGATAAATTCAGCAGAGCTTCCCCTCATTTCAGATCTACCCCTCAGATTTACAGCGACTGCACTTCCAAGTGCACTTTCAGTGCACTTTGCACTTGTAGTTTGCACGTGTTGTGCAAAGTGGATTTGCCTTTCGTAAATAACCCCTATTGTGTCTTTAACTAACTAGCCTGCCTGCCTGCCTGCTCTATCTACCTGCAAAAAATGACACTCTCTCTGTCTCTCTAACAACCGCCGCAACACACTACATAAAGGGACCTGCAGGTGGCCTTTTATAGTGTGGGGCGTGTACTAAACCCCCTGAGCCATAATTGGCCAAAGCTACCCTGGCTTTGGCCAATTATGGCTCTCCGTTTTTTGCAAGCTGTGATTGGCCAAGCATGCGGGTCATAGTGCATGCTTGGCCAATCATCAGCCAGCAATGCACTGCGATGCCGCAGTGAATTATGGGCTGTGACACGTAACTCGAATTTGGCGCGAACGACCCGTAACGTTCGTAATTCGACAAACGATCGAACATACGATGTTCCAGTCGAACATGAGTTCGACTCGAATACAAAGCTCATCCCTAGTCCCCATCAGAGTCACAATCAGATGACCTCTTTATATCAGGGCCCCCTTGCATCAGGGTCCGCATCGGAATGCCCCCTTGCATCAGGGTCCGCATCGGAGTGCCCCCTTGCATCAGGGTCCGCATCGAAGTGCCCCCTTGCATCAGGGTCCGCATCGGAGTGCCCCCTTGCATCAGGGTCCACATCAGAGTGCCCCCTTAAATCAGGGTCCACATCAGAGTGCCCCCTTAAATCAGGGTCTCCATCAGAGTGCCCCCTTGCATCAGGGTCTCCATCAGAGTGCCCCCTTGCATCAGGGTCTCCATCAGAGTGCCCCCTTGCATCAGGGTCTCCATCAGAGTGCCCCCTTACACCAGGGTCTCCATCAGAGTGCCCCCTTACACCAGGGTCTCCATCAGAGTGCCCCCTTACACCAGGGTCTCCATCAGAGTGCCCCCTTACACCAGGGTCTCAATCAGAGTGCCCCCTTACACCAGGGTCTCCATCAGAGTGCCCCCTTACACCAGGGTCTCCATCAGAGTGCCCCCTTACACCAGGGTCTCCATCAGAGTGCCCCCTTACACCAGGGTCTCCATCAGAGTGCCCCCTTACACCAGGGTCTCCATCAGAGTGCCCCCTTACACCAGGGTCTCCATCAG
The DNA here is from genome assembly GCA_029574335.1 of Rana kukunoris. Classification (NCBI taxonomy): domain Eukaryota; kingdom Metazoa; phylum Chordata; class Amphibia; order Anura; family Ranidae; genus Rana; species Rana kukunoris. The sequence goes on along the minus strand of CM056052.1, from coordinate 22,532,812 downwards.
AGTGCCCCCTTACACCAGGGTCTCCATCAGAGTGCCCCCTTACATCAGGGTCCCCATAAGAGTCCCACTTTTATCACAGCCCCCATCAATACCAATGTTGTTATTAGATTTTCCCCTTACATCAGGGTCCTCATAAGAGTCCCACTTTTATCACAGCCCCCATCAACACCAGGGTCCCCATAATAGTCCCACTTTTATCACAGCCCCCATCAATACCAATGTTGTTATTAGATTCTCCCCTTACATCAGGGTCCCCATAAGAGTCCCACTTTTATCACAGCCCCCATCAACACCAGGGTCCCCATAATAGTCACACTTTTATCACAGCCCCCATCAATACCAGTGTTTTTATTAGATCCCCCTGACATCAGGGTCCCCATCACAGGTCCCCTTATGTCACAGCCCCCATCAACACCACAGTCTCCATCAGTTCCTTTTACATCTGGGTCCCCATCACAGCCCCCCTTATGTCACAGACCCCATCAACACCAGGGTCTCAGTCAGAGTTCCCTTTACATCAGGGTCCCCATCAGAGTCCCAATTATATCACAGCCCCCATCAATAACAGTGTTTTTATCAGATCCCCCTAACATCAAGGACCCCATTATAGTCCCCCTTAAATCACAGCCCAAATCAACACCAGAGTCTCCATCAGAGTCCTCCTTACATCTGGTACCCATCAGAGTCCCCCCCCCCCACTATAAGTCTTACAGCATGGCTGAAGCAGGGTGGGAGCTGGGAGATGGAGCAGGTCTTGGTGGAGGAAGTTTCCATCCTCCTGTGAATGCTGGAGCAAGCATCTCATTAGTTGCTAGCATGCTGGTGATCCTAGCAACCAACGATAGGGACGATGACAGCAAACCTTCATTGGAGCACTGAAGTATGGGGGTGGGGGGCAGGAGAAGGTCTGATGGGGTAAGAAGGAGACCATACACAGCCTATGTGACCTGAATACTCAATCTGTGCACACATTGAGTATATGACATGGATGGATGCGGTGCATGGGCTGTAGTTTGGAGACCCCTGCTCTGGGTGAACTGTAGGTTTAGGATCTGTGGATGAAGGTTGGTAATTTTGCCTATTTTTGCTATTAGTTTGACTTGATTGACATTTGTCTTTTTTCAACCTATCTATGTAACTAGTGAAACTTTCCTATACCTCGTTACATGCATGCTCATAATTTTTTTGCAACCTGAACTTTGCACACAAAGGCGCACACTAAATATGTTTGTAGCGCCCACCCAAATTCTGGGGGATGCTATTTCAAATTTAGGGGGAGTCTGGGCCAGTACTTGGGCCGGACCGGTTTGATCAACCCAAATTTGCCTCTGTTCTGGCAGTGGTACTACTTGGTAGTTTCCCTTGTTGCCTGTAGGCAGAGCTGTCTTAATGAGAGGGCACACCTGGGCACTGCCCAGGGGCCCCAGCTGCATTGGGGGCCCCCGGCATTTTGCCCAAAGCAGCTGGTCCTTGTGCCCACGCTCCCCAAAATTGGGGGCCCCATGATAGCACTGAGAGTGATAGATACACAGGAGAGGCAGTCTGCCTCCTACCTACTTGATGTCTGTTTACCTGCACTGTCATCATTGTAGGGGCCCCAGAGCATTACTTTGCCCAGGGGCCCAAGATGCTATTAAGACAGCCCTGCCTGTAGGTGGTGTTGCCACCCTGGCCTTATGTTGGAATGCAAGTGTACCAACACGGGTGTCCCTTCTCGGCAGCGGTGCAGTGGGAGTGGTGACCCCGCTGTGCATGCTGGGGAGGGGTACTTAAAGGACAGACGCCATTGATCAAGGGGTGTGTGTGTGTGAGCCTGACTTCGTGCCACGTTGGCCCGGCGTTATGCTACTGTGGAGTGGGCCCAGCTACGCTGGCTGGGGCCCCAAAAATGCTAGAGGGGGATCCCAAGCTGTCTGTCCACAAGGGAGGAGGCTATCTTGATGAAGGAACCCAGCGGAGGACCTGCCCTGGAGGAGACCGGCAAAGTGCTAGTGTCTCGGGTGAGGCCTGGTGACCCAATCAAGGAGGGATCCACTACATTGAAAGCCCTGCAGTTTGCCGATTCTGGTTTAAAGGCTCTCTTACTGCTCGGCTGGAGGTTTGGGACTTTGAAATCTGGACATTGCATTTATTATAGACTTTCCTACCCTAACAATGAAGCTACAAAGGTAACATGCAAACCCAAAATGTAACCAGCAGCTCCTATGGGGGTAGTGCTACATGTTTCATTCTGTATTCTCTGAGCTTATTTCCTACTCACAAGCTGTGCTATGCTCCATCTATCCCGTGCTGTTTTCATAAGCTGGAGGGGTCTGTCCTTATTTCCCCTTCTCAGCCTGTTTAGCGCTCCATTACTTGAGGTTATAAAAGCGACTTTCTAGCACGCAACTGCATCATTAAGCTTATTGTAAGTAAAATGAGCTTCTAATAAAAGGTGTTGTGATAAGGAATGAACCAAGCGTACCTCGGTTTGGTTTGAGGTAGGTTTTGGCAAACATTATTGAAGTTCATTTGCTGAATCTGAACTTCACTGAAGTCAATAGGCCAGAGGTCTCCAAACTGTGGTTAAGGAGATAGATGCGTCCCTTTTCTTGATTTTATCCAGCCCTTTGGGCCCCCCCTCTAACACAATGAAGGAGCAAAATTTCTCCCAATGACACCAATGATGGGGCACAATTCCTCCTAATGACCCAATGATGCCAACTATTGCGAATGACACTAATGATGGGGCACAATTCCTTCCACTGACACCAAAGACCATACCAGACCCTTTGGTCCGAGCATGCAGCCCAGCAGGTAAGGAAATGGGGGGGACGTGCAAGCACCCTCCCTCCTCCTGAACAATAGAAGGCTACATGCCGTCAACATCGAGGGGGTGGGTGCTTTGGGGCAGGGGAGGCTCCGCCCCCTTAAAGCACTTTGTCCCCTGTTGAAGGGAACAAGAACCTCTTCCCCACAACCCTGGCTGTTGGTGGTGGGGGGTTTATGGACAGGTGGCCAGGGCCGATCCTACACGGGGTGCAGTGGGTGCCCCGCACCCAGCGCTGTCATCCGCGAGGCGCCGAGCGAGCCGCCAAGATTTTTTTATTTTTTTTATCCGAGCTGCTGAGCCGCCGAAGTAATACGAGAGCCGAGCGGGATGTGACGACGTGACGTCACACGGCCGCCCCAGCATCCACAGCGCGCCGCCTCTGCGGCTGGAGATTTAGCTCCGCTCGGCTCCACCCACCGTGACCTCTGCCGCTGCCATCTTTAGACAGCGTGGCGGAGCGAGCGCCAAGCGGAGCAACAGCTGCGCTGCCGCCTGATTCACCTAAGATTGAGCGCCTCTGCCTCAGCCTGCCATGTACTAATGGGGGGTTTGTCCTGGGTGGGTCTGACCGTCTGCACTAATGGGGTGGTTTGTCATGGGGGGGTCCGTACTAATGGGGGATTTGTCCTGGGTGGGTCTGCACTAATGGGGGGTTTGTCATGGGGGGATCTGTACTAATGGGGTGGTTTGTCATGGGGGGGGGTCTGTACTAATGGGGGGTTTGTCCTGGGTGGGTCTGCACTAATGGGGTGGTTTGTCATGGGGGGGTGGTCTGTACTAATGGGGGGTTTGTCCTGGGTGGGTCTGCACTAATGGGGTGGTTTGTCATGGGGGGGGTCTGTACTAATGAGGGGTTTGTCCTGGGTGGGTCTGCACTAATGGGGTGGTTTGTCATGGGGGGTTTATCCTGGGTGGGTCTGCACTAATGGGGTGGTTTGTCATGGGGGGATCTGTACTAATGGGGGGTTTGTCCCGGGGGGGGGGGGGGTCTGAACTAATGGGGGGGGGTTTGTTCTGGAGTCTGTTCTAATGGGGAGTTTGTCCTGGTTGGGTCTGTACTAATGGAGGGGTGGTTTGTCCTGGGGGTCTGTACTAATGGAGGGGGGTTGTCCGGGGGGGTCTGCACTACTGGGGAGGTTGTCCTGAGGGAGGTCTGTAGTAATGGAGGGGGGTTTGTCCTGAGGGAGGTCTGTAGTAATGGAGGGGGGTTTGTCCTGGGGGGAGTCTGTACTAATGGGGGGGTTTGTCCTGGGGGAGTCTGTACTAATGGGGGGGTTTGTCCTTGGAGAGTCTGTACTAATGGGGGGTTTGTACTAATGGAGGGGGATTGGTTTGTCCTGGGGGTCTGTACTAATGGGGGGGTTGTTCTGGGGCAGTCTTTACTACTGGAAGGGGGTCTGTACTAATGGGGGGTGTTTTGTCCTGGGGGTCTGTACTAATGGAGGGGGTGGTTAGTCCTGAGGGGGTCTGTACTAATAGAGGAGGGTCTGTACTAATGGAGGGGGTCTGTACTAATTGAGGGGGGATGGTTTGTCCTGGGGGGGTCTGTACTAATGGGGGGTGGTTTGTCCTGGGGGGTCTGTACTGAGGGAGGGGGTTTATACTTAGTTAGGAGTCTGCACTGACAGAGGAGGTCTATACTTAGTGGAGGGCGTCTATACTGAGGGGCGACTATAGGTGGAGGAAGGGGGTGACACCATGTTTCACCTCAACTGGTGACAACAACCCTAGTGACGCCACTGCAGCTGCGGGCTCTTCATTCCTCCTTCCACTCCCTCTCCTCCTTCTCTTCACGCGCAATGCTGTACTAGTGAGCGATGCTTGCCAGCACAGCCACCCTTTATGTTTTTTCCCTGCCTTCATATTGGCCAGGGAAGAAATAGAATAGAAAAAGGAGCAGAGAAGAGGATTGTGGGACTTGTAGTTCGAGGACTGACAGCCCCACTGTAACAAAGAAACTGCAGCCCACATGGCATGTTCAGCTGAATGGGAGAGAGAGCCAGGACCCCAGGAAAGCTTTCAGGGAAGTGCACCCAGGACTCCCGAGGGAGAGGACACCATCAGAGAGAGAACCCCGCTGCCGTGCGCCACCAGAAGGGAAAGCCACACAGCCTAGTGCCATCCCTGGCGGAGAAAGGAAGAGTCATTGCCAGAATACAGATCTGGGCTCTACCTAGCGGAGTATCCATGGGAAATTCAGAGTGAGCTGACTCCTGATCAGAGGAACCGTTTGTTGCTGTATCGCTGGGTCAGGTGAGAGCTGATCGGCCATTATCTACTTATGTCAATAGGAACTGCAGTCTCTGACCATCTCCTGTATTATATCTGCAGTCTCTGACTGTCTCCTGTATTATTTCTCCAGTCCCTGACCGTCTCCTGTAGTATGTCTGCAGTCTCTGACCATCTCCTGTATTATATCTCCAGTCACTGACTGTCTTCTGTAATATGTCTACACTCTCTGACCATCTCCTGTACTACAATTGCAGTCTCTGACCATCTCTTGTATCATGTCTGCAGTCTCTGACCATCTCCTGTACTATGATTGCAGTCTCTGACCATCTCTTGTATCATGTCTGCAGTCTCTGACCATCTCCTGTATTATATCTCCAGTCACTGACTGTCTCCTTTAATATGTCTACACTCTCTGACCATCTCCTTTACTATAATTGCAGTCTCTGACCATCTCTTGTATCATGTCCGCAGTCTCTGACCATCTCCTGTATTATATCTCCAGTCACTGACTGTCTCCTTTAATATGTCTACACTCTCTGACCGTCTCCTTTACTATAATTGCAGTCTCTGACCATCTCTTGTATCATGTCCGCAGTCTCTGACCATCTCCTGTATTATATCTCCAGTCACTGACTGTCTCCTTTAATATGTCTACACTCTCTGACCATCTCCTTTACTATAATTGCAGTCTCTGGCCATCTCTTGTATCATGTCCGCAGTCTCTGACCATCTCCTGTATTATATCTCCAGTCACTGACTGTCTTCTTTTAATATGTCTACACTCTCTGACCATCTCCTTTACTATAATTGCAGTCTCTGACCATCTCTTGTATCATGTCTACAGTCTGACCATCTCCTGTATTATGTTTTGGGGCACATTCTAACAGTATCAGAGAGGTTCCCCTCCAGGTCTGATTAGTGTATGCTCTTCCAGTATTTTCTTTATTTTTAAAAGATCATAGGAGGATCCCAGGGCAACAAATACTTCTTAGAGGAGCATCTCTGTGTTTGAGCCATTGCCATAGAAACATTTGCAAAGGGGAGGAGTTGATAAGATGACCACGCCCCCTTTGTGGGGGCGCCAGAAATATTTCTGCACCCAGGCGTCTGTGACCCTAGGATCGGCCCTGCAGGTGGCTTATCGGAATATGGAAGCCCTCTTTAAGTAATCCCATGATCCCGTCCCCCCATGTGAATGAGAATGGGGTGCATTGTACCCTTACCTGTTCACCAAATAAAAAGCAGTGTAGTGTTACAAAAAACAAAAGACGGTTCTTGACAAGTCCTTTATTAAAAATTGAGAATGTCCCCCGTCACAGCTCCAATGTCAATCACAATGCCTTCTTTCTCTAGTTCCTCTGCCAAAGTCTTCTTTCTCCAGTTCCTCTGCCAATGTTTTCTTTCTCCAGCTCCTACACCGATGTCTTCTTTCTCCAGCTCCTCTGCCAATGTCTTCTTTCTCCGCTTCCTCTGCCAATGTCTTCGTTCCCTGGTTCCTCTGTCAATGTCTTCGTTCTCCAGCTCCTACACCGATGTCTTCTTTCTCCAGTTCCTCTGCCAATGTCTTCTTTCTCCGGTTCCTCTGCCAATGTCTTCTTTCTCCGGTTCCTCTGCCAATGTCTTTTTTCTCCGGTTCCTCTGCCAATGTCTTTTTTCTCCAGCTCCTACACTGATGTCTTCTTTCTCCAGCTCCTCTGCCAATGTCTTTTTTCTCCGGTTCCTTTGCCAATGTCTTCTTTCTCCGGTTCCTCTGCCAATGTCTTTGTTCTCCGGTTCCTCTGCCAATGTCTTTTTTCTCCAGCTCCTACACCGATGTCTTCTTTCTCCGGTTCCTACACCCATAGCTCCCAACTATTCCTGATTTTGAGGGACTGTCCCTGATTTGGAGCAATGTCCCTCTGTCCTTCATTCCTCCTCATTTGTCCCTCATTTTGTTCTGATGTATATATACACTTTTTATCTATCAAAAAGAGTTTCCCAGTGCTAAAACTTTCATCCAATTTCTAATTTGCTGCATTTGTCAATTCCAAAAGCCAATAAAATAAATAGTAGTGGTAAAAAAAAGCACTCGTGGGTTTAACTTGTTAACTTGTTTTTTTTGTACAATTCTCCTTTAAGTGGGAGTGGCAAGGGGTGTGTCCTATGCCTGCATACTTTTGCTGATAGGTGTCCCTCATTCCCATCTCAAAAAGTTGGGAGGTATGTCTGACTGTCTCCCTGTATCATGTCTGCAGTCTCTGACCATCTCCTGTATCATGTCTGCAGTCTCTGACCATCTCCTGTATCATGTCTGCAGTCTCTGACCATCTCCTGTATCATGTCTGCAGTCTCTGACCATCTCTTTTATCATGTCTGCAGTCTCTGACCATCTCCTGTATCATGTCTGCAGTCTATGACCTTCTCCTCTATCATGTCTGCAGTCTCTGACCATCTCCTGTATCATGTCTTCAGTCTCTGACCATCTCCTGTATCATGTCTGCAGTCTCTGAAATTCTCTTGTATCATGTCTGCAGTCTCTGACCATCTCCTGTATCATGTCTGCAGTCTTTGAAATTCTCCTGTATCAGGTCTGCAGTCTCTAACCATCTCCTAAATCATGTCTGCAGTCTCTAGCCATCGGCAGAGGAACCGGCGAAAGAAGACATCGGTGGAGGAACCAGAGAAAAAAGACATTGGCAGAGGAACCGGAGAAAGAAGACATCGGCAGAAAAACTGAAGAAGACATTGTGAGTGACATTGGAGCTGTGACAGGGGACAATCTCAATTTTTAATAAAGGACTTGTCAAAAACCGTCTTTTGTTTTTTGTAACAATACACTGCTTTTTTTTGATGAATGGATAAGGGTACAATGTACCCCATTCTCATTCACATGGGGGGGGGGATCATGGTGGACCCCCTTACTTAAATGGGGCTTCCATATTCTGATAAGCCACCTGCCCATAAACCCCCCCACCACCAACCACCAGGGTTGTGGGGAAGAGGCTCTTGTTCCTATCAACAGGGGACAAAGTGCTTTAAGGGGGCGGAGCCTCCCTGCCCCAAAGCACCCACCCTCTCGATGTTGAGGGCGTAAGGACTTGTATTGTTCAGGAGAAGGGAGGGTGCTTGCACGTCCCACCCATTTCCTTACCTGCTGGGCTGCATGCTGGGACCAAGGGGTCTGGTAAGGTCTTGGGGGGGGGGGGGGGGGGGTTGCCATAGCATTTTATTTGAAAAAATCAATCAAACGCAGCTACTGTACCCATTAATTGCTGCCAGTGTGCCCTATCGATTGCTGCCAGTGTGCCCATCAATTGCTGCTACTGTGCCCCATCAATTGCCGCTACTGTGCCCTATCAATTGCTGCCAGTGTGCCCATCAATTGCCGCTACTGTGCCCCATCAATTGCTGCCAGTGTGCCCATCAATTTCTGCTACTGTTTTCCATCAAATGCTGCCCCAATGTGCATCCTCCACCCAGCACTTATCTGTCTCGGGTCACGGCGCTGTCCTCCACGAGTCCTGGATTTCTTCTCACGTCCTATACTATGATTGGATGCCTCATAGGCATCCAATCACAGCGCCTGTCGCTTCAGCTAATCAGGTGACAGGTAACCAGACCCGAGCACCTGATTGGCTGAGAGGCGGGTCAGTGCTATGAAAGCGATTTATTCGCTTCCCTAACACAACACTGAGTAAATAGCGAACGCACAACATTGCGCCCGCTGTTTACCAATTTGGAAGCCTACGGCTCTAATCAGGACGCCTATTAGAGCCTACAACTCTAATCAGGCACTTCCAAAAACACCCCCCGTCACTTTAATTCAGTTGCCCGGCGCCCTACATGGGGCCGGACACCTGAATAGGCGGCGGCAGCGGTGACCATAGATAGATTCATGCAATACATGAGTCTATCTTTGGCGATAGTCAGGTGCAGGAGAGAAGGGGGCGGCGCTCTTGCGCCCTTTATGGATGCACCGCCACTGGCTGAATAAAGACTGTGAGGGAACTCAAGCACATGGCTGGATAAGGAGGTGAGATCCAATGATCAGCCTGTGTAAGGCAGCAGTGTGGCACAGAGAACAGAGAGAGGGACAGCAATGTGATCCAGGGGGAGGGGGGCAGAGAACCGGAGCATTGTGTGTAGAAGGCAGCAGTGTGATTCGAGGAGGGAGGGGGCAGAGAGCCTGAGGATTGTGTGTAGAAGGCAGCAGTGTGATTGTTTTTTGTAACACCACACTGCTTTTTATTTGTTGAATGGGTAGAGCAGAGGTAGGCAACCTGGGGCCCTCCGGCTGTTGAAGAACTACAAGTCCCATCATGCCTCTGGGAGTAATTGTAACTGCCAGGCTTGCAATGCCTAATGGGGAATGTAGTTCAACAACAGCTGGAGGGCCCCAGGTTGCCTACCCCTGGGGGTAGAGGTACAATGTACCCCACACTCATTCACATGGGGGGTGGGATCTGGGTGCCCCCTTTCTTGAAGGGGGCTTCCAGATTCCGATAAGCCACCTGCCGTAAATCCCCCCCACCACCAACCACCAAGGTTGTGGGGAAGAGGCTTTTGTCCCCACGTACATTGGCTCTGGCACCTGATTTTTTTAGCCAGCAGCAATAGGTCCAAATCAGACCTAAAAGCTATAGGAATGTCTACTTACAAAAAATAAAGCTAAAGCCCTCAACTTCATACAAACTGGCTAGTGGCAAAAGGTTTAATAGCATAGTTTGTAAGTGTAGCGCTGACCCCCGAAGGAGCGGCTGATTGTAAATTTGGGCCTGTACTCTGCCTTGACACCCCCGAGTATTTTTGGTCTCACTCCCCTTGACACAGCTGTGGTGCAATACAGATATAAAGCTTTGGTGTTGAAGGGGAAAGTAATCATACACAGGCTGTGCTGAAACAACAGTTAGTTTTACTGAAATAGATTCTGTACTTAACCATGAGAACACATTTGGTGGGCAACAAATATTACAGGAAATTATAGGCAGCAATCCCCTAATGTCCTCCCCTATCAGCAGGACTTTGGCGTCTCCAAGTGGGACTAGTGCGCAGGCCACAACTCAACACTGCGCACCTTCCCACTTCCAGCATACCATACAAAAATCAGTAAACACGCTATGCAACGTACAACATCTAACAAGAATAAGATCACAGCGTGTAATGGACTTAATGTTCCCACCTCAGACAGAGTCTGGTGAATGGTAGCAGTACTGCAAGGCCTTGCAATGAAAACAGTCTAGTCTCTGATCTTCTTTTCTTCTGCTAGCAATTTAAGAGAAAGATTTGTAATCCAAGGGCTCTCTGGTTAATGAGTGGTGTGAAATAAACTGAAACTGTAGTCTAACTGTGAGAGGTACCTGTACACTCTCTCCTGGGAGCAAAACTCCAATGAACGGCACCAACAGTTGGTTTAGGCTTGAGGCCTTTGCACGTGTGGCTTTATGGCCCACCGCGACAGCGTGGAACTATCAGTCCCAGCAACACTACCAAGGCAGCCTAGATGTGTGTCAAACAGTATAAGACTTTGGGCATGAGCCCTCTCACCACACAAGGTCCAGGCGGATGGATGCCTTCACTCCTCACGGTCTCAGTCCGGTCTCTAGCAATCATCCGGTTGTCTGATTCTCCTCCAGAGCCGATCGGAAGTCCTCCGTCACCCTTCTTGAGATCGATGGCTTGCTTCTGCCGAAAGTAGGCCGGAATTCCGTAGATCGCACCGAAAGAGGGAGAGAGAGGGAGCTCCTCCAAGGCGTATGCCCCAGGGACCAGAGAGAGCTAAAATGGCCACCACCCAACCTTTTATCCCCTTCCCAGCATGCCTTGCAGCCCCGAGTGTTCATGGGTAAGTCCTTCACATCACTCCTCACATGCTTCTTGGAAAAACAAAAAAATGGTGCAGTCCATTCCACATTTTCACCACTAGATGGTGCCAAACACCTATTTAGTACACCAGTCCATAGAATAACATTGTAAAACATCAATATGTCTTTGGAGAGGCAAAAAACTGTCCCCGCTACATACTCCCCCTGCTTTGATTCTTTGGTCCCCAAAGACATTCAAAATATTTGGCTCTGTTACACATTTTTGCCTCTATGCGGCTGCACAACACTGACAGAGGAGCCTCCCACCAATTCTCATATGATGGGGAGCTGTTCTGTGCACTCACAGGTGACACCATGGTGCCTAGTACAGATGTGTCAAGGGGTGAGTTGGGGTTTTCTCCTTCTGAATTGACAGTAGAGAGACCAGGCATTTCAGGATTTCTTTTAGCAGTAAACTGAGCCTGGTCAGAGCTTTCACCCAGCACATCATAAGTCAGTCTTTTGGGTGCATGAATCTCTCTTCTAACCCTTTGTCTCTTGGGAGTAGGTACTATCTCCTCTCTCACTTCACACTCTTGTACTTCAGTGTCAAAGGGTGGGTGATCTTCAGAGTTTTCATTTTGTGGCACAAATTCTGGGGCTTCTGGTCTCAGAATTACAGTGTCCTTTTCCTGTCTGTGAGGTGAACAGTGTGCATCAACTCCTGGCACTTCAGGTGGCCACAACCAGCTTATCTCCATCTCCTCCTCCTCCTCACTACCTCCTGTGGCCAGGGATCCCGATTGGGACCTAGTTACAGGTCTAGGCGCAGCCATAGGCGATAGTTCCCGTTGTGGAGTTTTTCTGACTGCTTCTGTTAAAGGCAGAAGGTGATTCCGGTGCCATATTTTTAATGGTCCTGTACTCCCTTCTGGTCTGATCTGATATACCGGCAGTCCTGGGAGACGTTTGCATATGATGTATGGCTGTGACTTCCAGCGATCAGCCAGTTTGTGTTTGCCTGGTATACCCAGGTTCCTCAACAAGACTCGGTCACCAGGTTGTAGGTCTTGAATCCGTACCTTGAGGTCAAAATTCCTCTTATTTCTACTTCCTCTTGCGTCCGATGTGGCTTGGGCCTTTTCATATGCAGCCTTCAAACTTTTCCGCAATCTGTCTACATACCCTCGGTGAGAGGCTTCCGAGGTGTGGTCCAGAGAGGTTCCAAAAGCCAAATCCACCGGTAGTCGGGCTTCTCGTCCAAACATCAGACGATAGGGTGAATACCCTGTAGCATCACTTACGGTACTATTGTAGGCATGTACCATGGCTGTGATGTGTTTACTCCACTGTTGTTTTTGTTCAGCAGCCAACGTTCCTAACATATTAAGGAGGGTTCTGTTAAACCTTTCCGGTTGAGGGTCCCCTTGTGGGTGATAGGGAGTAGTCCTGGACTTCCTTATGTCTAGTAGATCCAGCAGTTGTCTAATGAGGGTGCTCTCGAAATCTCTCCCCTGGTCTGAGTGGATCCGCTGAGGTAAGCCGTAATGAACAAAGAATTTTTCCACTAGAGTCCTTGCCACTGTAGATGCCTGTTGGTCCCTGGTAGGGAATGCCTGAGCGTATCGGGTGAAATGGTCCGTGACCACCAGGATGTTTCCTTGTCCACTGAGATCGGATTCCACACATAAGAAATCTATGCATATTAGGTCCATAGGTCCTTGGCTCTCTAAATGGCCCATTGGGGCGGCTCTCTGAGGTAAGGTCTTCCTCTGTATGCACCTGAGACAGGAATGACAGTAACTCTCCACTTCAGATCTCATGTATGGCCAATAGAACCTGTCCCTCACCAATTGAAGAGTCCTTTCTGATCCCAGATGACCATGGTGATCATGCAGGGCAATTAGTACTTTCTCCCTATGCTTCTCCGGCAAAAACAACTGCCACTTCTCCTCAGGATCTTCAGAGGGGCCCCTTCTGTATACCACTCCTTGCTGTAGCTGCAACCGATCCCACTCTTTGCATAACAGGCGAGCTTCCTTCTGAGCGCTCTGGAGAAGTAGATCAGGGTGTTGGCTCTCTAAGGCCTCCAATACCAGACCACAAAGGGGATCTTCCTGCTGATCTCTCCGGAGGTCCCTCCTAGACAGCTTAGGTAAACCCTCCGCCACCATCTGAGTGACATCACAGTAGCACCTAGGCACCCCCACAGCGGACACTCCAACCTCCTCAGCCCGGGCTCCACCCTTCGCTGGTTGTTCCGCTCCCTCACAAAGGGCTCTCACACCTTCAGGGGTAAGCTGGGTCCATCCTCCTGGTGGGTCCTGGGGACAATGGGGCCTTCTGGACAGTGCATCAGCGTCCCGATTCCCGATCCCTGGTCGGTATTTCAGGCTGAAAGTGAATGCAGAGAGTGCAGCCAACCATCTATGCCCTGTGGCGTCTAGTTTTGCTGTGGTGATCAAGTATGTGAGGGGATTGTTATCCGTCTTGATCACAAATTCAGCACCATACAGATAGTCTTTTAGCTTGTCTACAACCGTCCACTTCAAGGCCAGAAACTCGAGCTTGTGAGTTGGGTAATTCCTCTCGGCAGGTGCCAGACTTCGGCTCACATAAGCAATAGGTCGTAGATGTCCGTCGTACTCCTGATAGAGCACTCCACCTAGCCCATCTCGACTGGCATCCACATGCAGTTCGTAGGGTCTGGTAGGGTCTGCAAAGGCCAAGACCGGGGCAGTGGTAAGGCTCCGCTTCAACTGTCTAAAGGTCTCTTCGCACTGTGGGGTCCACTGATCTTCAATTGAGTCTTTCTTCTTCCTAGGACCCTCTTTTGGTTTCCCAGGTTTGCCCGAGTCCAGATCAGCTCCCTCTTCGTTCTTCAACAGCTCAGTGAGCGGGTGGGCTATCTTGGCAAACCCTTCCACGAATCTACGGTAGTACGAACAGAATCCTAAAAATGACCTAAGCTCGGTCACATTTGTGGGTCTGGGCCAAGAGGTGACAGCTTCCAGCTTCTGTGGGTCTGTGGCCACTCCTTCTGCAGACACGATGTGGCCCAGGTAGCTTACTGACGGCTGATAGAATTGGCACTTCTCCATGGAAAGCTTCAGGCCTTCATCATGAAGTCTTCTCAGGACTTTCTCCAAGCGCTCCTCGTGCTCCTCCAGTGTTCTGCCAAACACTATCACGTCATCCAGATATACCAGCACTTCAATCAGATTCATGTCGCCTACAGTCTTCTCCATTAACCTCTGGAAAGTGGCCGGGGCCCCTGACAAGCCTTGTGGCATGCGATTGAATTCGAAGAATCCTACAGGAGTAATGAAAGCCGTCTTCTCCCTATCTTCGGGGTGCATAGGGATCTGATAGTATCCACTTTTCAAATCTAGCACGCTGAACCACTTCGCTCCTGACAGGCTCTGTAGAGCATCTTCTATTCGGGGTGTGGTGTATTGGTCGGGAATGGTCCTCCGGTTCAATGTCCTATAGTCGATGCACAGTCGTAACGACCCATTCTTCTTCCTCACTACCACTATTGGGGAAGCATAGGGACTACGGGACTCTCGGATGATTCCTGTCCTCTTCAACTCAGCCAGCTGTTCTCGCAGGTCTTCCAGATCTCCCAATGGAATCCGCCTGACCCTCTCTCGAAAGGGTTTGTCCTCCTCCAGCCGAATCTTGTGTTCAGCACTCTTTGCAAGCCCCACATCGAACTCACTTTTTGAAATCGCCGTCCTCCATCTCAGCAGCTGGGTTTTTGCCCTCTCCATCCATTCGGGTGACAGGGGGGTGTCTTTCGGATAGAACGCTTCCATGGGGATGTCTCCCCCTTGTCCTCCCATTATTCCATACGATGAAACTGGAGTTGCTTGCTTCACCTTCCCTAGCAACACTTTAGCTGGCATCTTCAGCGGTGACGTTGTGGTGTTCCGGACACTGACTGAGACCTTTCCTCTGCTCCGCTTTAGTAACTTGGTCGATAGCAGTTCTGGGATTATTTCCAACTCTTTGGCCTCTTTCTCTCCGTCCGTCTCAAGGACGATGAAAGGTCCCGGCTGTCTCCAAGTCAGTTTGACAGAAGCCTTCAAGCAGACTACTTCACCAGGTTGTACCACCTTCTCACTTCTGTCCAAACGCCAGATTTTCCCCACTCCTTCCGCCGGGGCTCTCTGCTCATGCAATAGATTCTGATACACCTGTGTTAACATTGGGTGTATCTTTACAGCTGGAGAACCCTGTGTCTGTACAATCGGTGTCAAGAGTCTTCGGACTAGGTCGGTGTTGGTCCCAATAATGAGGGAACTTTTGTCAGCCCCTGGTGGGCGGGGACACACCACTGCCAAGGCATCGAAGGCTTCGGCCTTCCCTGCCACACTCGGGTCGAAGGTGAGCCTAATGGGTAGATAGCCATCGTAAGGGAAGTTCTGAGTCCCTAGACCCCATATCTCCAGCTCCTCCAGCTTCTGAAGTGGCAGGTGTCTGAGGTGTTTCTCGTAGAAATCTCTGTAGAGAAAGGTCACTTGGGCTCCAGTGTCCAGCAGGGCTTTGGTGTAAATCCCTTCCACTTGGATAGGGACAATGGGAGAAGGTCCCACTAGTTCAGGGGGGAATCCATGGGGAGTGGCAAGATTAGCCTGTTTGGTGGTTTGCACTTTTACACCTCGCCTCGGTGAGCGCTTGCTCGAATTCGGCCTACATGCGTCCCTAGGGACCTGGTATGCATGAGGTTGTTTGGAGTTGACTGTTGTGACCGGGCGCCCAGCTGACTCCTTCACTGGGGCCCTCTGAAGTTTTCCGCTGGTTCTTGGCGCCTTGTTTCAGTCTTCGCCGGGCTTGGGCATACTTGGCAGTAGTGTCCAACTCCCCCGCAGTTGAAACAGGTCTTTAGCTTCGCCGGTCTCTCAGTCAGGGCGGCTGCATGATCCACTGGGGTCTTCTGTGTCGAGACTTCCTCCCTCTGTGGTCCCTCCAGCTTCTCAGTCAACAAAGCCATCATTTTCAATATTTCTTTCTGCACCCGAAACAGTTTTCCTAATTCAGACTGGGGCATCTCATCAGTGTTGGCTGTCAGGACACTAGCTTCCTGGGAGTTCGATGAAACATCAGATTTGTGCCATCTGATCCTTGCGGTGGTACTGGACTGAGTCTTCCTTTGTTTCTTCTCTCTTTCCATTTCCATCTTGGCTGCCTCATTGGTCTCCTCAATGAGTACCTCATCTGTAGTGGAGGGATCATCCAAATACTGCCTCAACTGGAATTTGACATAGTCACTCCTCAGGCCTGTAGCCACAGACCTCAGAAACTTCTTCTGAATTAGTCCAGCCCCAAAGTGTTCATCTGAGTCTTCCCCCTGGGAGGCGGACAACAGGCGGTCTTTCAATTCAATGGCCCTGAACAGGAAATTCTGAGGAGTCTCCTGACTGTCCTGTGCCATATTTATCAGTTGATGATACAACTCAGTGGCACCTTCCTCCTTGTAGTAGCTCTTTAGTATTCTCCTGAGTTGTGTTAGAGTCAGTCCATTTTTCATTTCTAGCATGCCTCTGATACTCAGGCCTGGGCTATTGGCGTTGACTACAGCCTCTACAATTTCTGATTCAAGATAGCCTCTTTGAAGTCCCAGTTCCATCTGGTGCAAGAGATTCGTGTAGGACAGATTCCCCTTCTGTTCCTTTTCTCCTATCTGTCCTTCGATTTTGAAGTCCTTCCGAATCGTCACCTCTGGCAAGTGGCTGTGGGTGCGTCTCTGGAGAATTGAGGCAGGTCTTGACCTTTGCTTACTACCAGTCGAGTCCTTACATGAGGCACTTAACCCTTCAATGTGTTCTGCGATCATGCCAGAGGCCTCCTTGAATCTTTCTTGTATAGTGCGGCACTGCCGTTTTAGGTCAGATAGTTGTCGTTCTGACTGAGAACCTCCCCTGCTTGTGTCAAACACAGTCTTTCCCCCCCCCCTGAGGGGGCCTTGAACCGGTTTTGGTTGGGGTTGACCCAAAACGAACTCCCAGCATCGTTGGCTTAACACAGCTAGAGTTGACAGGGCTCCCTTCAGGCCCTTCTGGGTGCGTCAGGTAAAACTTGGTTCTCCCAGCTAGCTGTACACTTGGGCCTCTAAAGTTCTCCGGAATTCCTTTCCTCCATTCCAATAGAGCATAAGTATGGGAGGTCTCACAATCTGATCTGGTTGCGACCACCCGGGCCTTCCTAATTGGGGACAATGCCTTTACAATCTTGTTGACCTGTTCGTTCTCCCAGGCTTCTCCCGGGAGTGCGATTGCTACGCTCGCTTCTGAGCGAGCGCCTTCCGCCCCACACCATCGGGCCACTGTACTAGGATCCATATTGGTGCCAAGGGGTGGGCTTCACTTGCAGAGAGACAGGAATCCCGGACGAGCCCCCATGTGTAGCGCTGACCCCCGAAGGAGCGGCTGATTGTAAATTTGGGCCTGTACTCTGCCTTGACACCCCCGAGTATTTTTGGTCTCACTCCCCTTGACACAGCTGTGGTGCAATACAGATATAAAGCTTTGGTGTTGAAGGGGAAAGTAATCATACACAGGCTGTGCTGAAACAACAGTTAGTTTTACTGAAATAGATTCTGTACTTAACCATGAGAACACATTTGGTGGGCAACAAATATTACAGGAAATTATAGGCAGCAATCCCCTAATGTCCTCCCCTATCAGCAGGACTTTGGCGTCTCCAAGTGGGACTAGTGCGCAGGCCACAACTCAACACTGCGCACCTTCCCACTTCCAGCATACCATACAAAAATCAGTAAACACGCTATGCAACGTACAACATCTAACAAGAATAAGATCACAGCGTGTAATGGACTTAATGTTCCCACCTCAGACAGTGTCTGGTGAATGGTAGCAGTACTGCAAGGCCTTGCAATGAAAACAGTCTAGTCTCTGATCTTCTTTTCTTCTGCTAGCAATTTAAGAGAAAGATTTGTAATCCAAGGGCTCTCTGGTTAATGAGTGGTGTGAAATAAACTGAAACTGTAGTCTAACTGTGAGAGGTACCTGTACACTCTCTCCTGGGAGCAAAACTCCAATGAACGGCACCAACAGTTGGTTTAGGCTTGAGGCCTTTGCACGTGTGGCTTTATGGCCCACCGCGACAGCGTGGAACTATCAGTCCCAGCAACACTACCAAGGCAGCCTAGATGTGTGTCAAACAGTATAAGACTTTGGGCATGAGCCCTCTCACCACACGAGGTCCAGGCGGATGGATGCCTTCACTCCTCACGGTCTTAGTCCGGTCTCTAGCAATCATCCGGTTGTCTGATTCTCCTCCAGAGCCGATCGGAAGTCCTCCGTCACCCTTCTTGAGATCGATGGCTTGCTTATGCCGAAAGTAGGCCGGAATTCCGTAGATCGCACCGAAAGAGGGAGAGAGAGGGAGCTCCTCCAAGGCGTATGTCCCAGGGACCAGAGAGAGCTAAAATGGCCACCACCCAACCTTTTATCCCCTTCCCAGCATGCCTTGCAGCCCCGAGTGTTCATGGGTAAGTCCTTCACATCATTTCTCACATGCTTCTTGGAAAAACAAAAAAATGGTGCAGTCTATTCCACATTTTCACCACTAGATGGTGCCAAACACTTATTTAGTACACCAGTCCATAGAATAACATTGTAAAACATCAATATGTCTTTGGAGAGGCAAAAAACTGTCCCCGCTACATAAGTTTTAGGGTTTTTTTTTCCATCGTTTTACACTGCACCACTCCACCTGACATTCTTTGAAAAAAAGTAGCTTGAACAGCACCTGCACCCATTCTGGGTTCACAGCCAACCAACGGTGGTCAACACAAATCTCCTCCAAATAGATAGAGTAGGAAATAGATATGTGCATTCCCGTTCGTACGAATGTTGTTTTCGTACGAAAATGTTCATTTTCGTACCCGCGGGATAATGTGTACATACGAAAAAATTAAAGCACCAAAATACGAAAACGACGGGATTACGAATGAGCCGCATAACGAACAACCGCAAATACGAATGAACGATCCGACGAAAATAAGACAAAACGAAAACGGCAAAAGAACGAAAATGACATCTATAACAAAAGATTTGCATTCTGTATTTTGTTTGAATCCTTTTTCTGTTCGTATTTTCAGTCGTATGTTCATTGTTCATATGACATCTAGAACAAAAGATTTGCATTCTGTATTTTGAATTCCTTTTTTCTGTTCGTATTTTGCATTCAAAATACAGAATGCAAATCTTTTGTTATAGATGTCATATGAACATGCGACTGAAAATACGAACAGAAAAAGGATTTTCGTCATTTTGTACTTTCGTAAATATATCGCGGGATTCGCGGCACTTTCAACACGCGGCTCATCCATATTAACTATTGTTAAGCCCTATACACTTGGTCAGACTTTTTTAACAACAAACATAAAAACGATCGTTTTCTGTTCGTTCTCAGAAAATGTGTTCGTTTTTAAACTCCATCAGAAAACCATTTTTGGGGTCAAAAGTCTGGCCAACTGATCTCCCTTCAGATGAAAATCCACAGGTTTATTTGGCTTTACTGTACTACTCACTGTACTAGTGTACTCAGCACAAAAGAGAAGCTGCTTCACTAACTACACTCACTCACTGCCCATTCAAAAAAACGAAAATGACATCTATAACAAAAGATTTGCATTCTGTATCTTGAATCCTTTTTCTTTTGGTATTTTTGGTATGTTCATATGACATCTATAACAAAAGATCTGCATTCTGTATTTTGAATGCAAAATACGAACAGAAAAAAGGAATTCAAAATACAGAATGCAAATCTTTTGTTATAGATGTCATATGAACATACGACTGAAAATACGAACAGAAAAAGGAATTCAAAATACAGAATGCAAATCATTGACGAAAATTTACGAAAATTATTGTCTAACAAGTAACGAACATGAATTAAACAGAATAACGAACCATCCCGCATTTACGAAAATAAAACGGTAACGAAAATACGAAACGATCGAAATACGAATCAAAAAACGAAAAAAAATTCTGTGTACATGTCTAGTAAGAAAAGCAGCAAAGGGATTGGTTTGCTACAACACTGTCTCCTGCCTCTGCCTACTAATACCAGCCTGAGCTACGCTAATCCCCTGTAAGCTCCATATTTCTGTGTCATGTCCCTCTGTGATGTGAGAAGAGCTCACATTACATCTGTAGATGATGAAGCTGCCGGTAGAACATGTCTGTGCATTTTTCCTCCAGTGACGGAAGTGGAACTGCCTACTTTCTGAAGGACGCCTATGATGTCCTGGCTGCTTCTCTATATTCAGGAGCCTCACTTGTCTTTGCAGGTCCAACCAATCATTTTTAGAGGTGTGCCTTACACTCAGAAAGTCAGAACATTGTGTCCACTACTTGATTCCGTCATGGATATTTTCTTGGGCTTTGTACGCAAATCCACACCACGCCAAAATGTACACTTCCAGCGTCAAAGTGCACACAAAGCACAAAACAATTCCTTTGTGCTAAAAGCAGTGTTCCACCCAAAAAAGGAACTTCCGCTTTTCGGGTCCCCCCCCCCCCTCCGATGTCACATTTGGCACCTTTCAGGGGTGAGGGGGGTGCAGATACCAGGGGGCGGATTCAGAAAGATCTTACATTGGCGTATCTGTTTATACGCCACGTAAGTTCTAGGATGCGCCGGCGTATCTTTTTTCTGTATTCAGAAAGCAAGATACGCCGGAATTTTGCTAAGATATGAGCGGCGTAAGTCTTTTACGCCGTTGTATCTAAGTTGCATATTTACGCTGGTCGCTAGGTGGCGCTTCCATCGATTTATGCGTCATATATGGTAATGAGCTAGATACGCCGATTCAGAAACGTACGTGCGCCCGGCGCATTTTTTACGTAAGGCTTTTTCCGGCGTAAAGTTACCCCTCCTATAGGAGGCGTAGCCAATGTTAAGTATGGACGTCGGGACAGCGTCAAATTTTCCGTCGTTTACGTCGTTTGCGTAAGTCGTTCGCGAATAGGGCTTTAAGTAAGTTACGTTCACGTCAAAACCAATTAGTATTTGCGGTGTAATTTTGAGCATGCGCACTGGGATACGTCCATGGCCGGCGCATGCGCAGTTCGTTAGGCGCGTCATTTACGTGGTGTCACGGATAATTTTAATACAACACGCCCCCTACCTGCCTAATTTGAATTACGTGCACTTACGCCGGCACATTTACGCTACGCCGCCGTAACTTAGGACACAAGTGCTTTGTGAATACAGCACTTGCCTCTCTAAGTTGCGGCGGCGTAGCGTAAACAAGATACGCTACGCCTGCACTAAGTTACGCCGGTCTTTCTGAATCTGGCCCAATGTATTTGCACCCACTTCCGGGCATAGACTCCTGTAGGACTCCTGTCACGTCACGTCACTACCCCCCCCCCCCGCTGTCTCCTGGGAAACACACTGGCCCCAGGAGAGAGTGGGGACCGGTGAGGGCACGCCGTGCTACTCGTGCATGCACAATAGGGAACCAAGCAGTGAAGCCCCAACGCTTCACTTCCTGATTCCCTCAACGAGCGTTTGCTCGACCTCAGCTGCCAACATTGCGGGCGTGCTGGAGAGGTAAGTGTCCATTTTTTAAAAGTCAGCAGCTGCAGTATTTGGTAGGACCTCTGCTTTAAAAGCATGTTTAAAATCAAGCTCTTTGGTATAAGAAAATTTAACTACTTCAATGGCACCAGATAGAATCAGAAATGATGCTGCTTTTAAACTGGAGTCTCAATCATCTGTCCCCAGAGTACAGGACTTTCGTTTTTTTATTCATGGGCCACAAAAGGAATGACAAACAGGAAGTCATGGCCCCAACAGCCAATCGCTTCCTCCATGCAAAATGACAACACAGGAAATGATATCACAGGAAATGACAACAGCAAAGGGGAGGGCATCCACAGTAGTTGGGGGGGGGCAGAGCACACGCCCCATCCACTTGAGGCATGTACACTGCCCCCGCCCAAGCCACGTGCATGCACATCCACCATCTTGGTCAGCATGGAGCCCATTCAATACTGCTCAGAGTGACCAGTATCTAGTAGGGTCACTCTACTTGTTCTTAGAGGCTTGAGAAGATCTGGAGGGACATTGCTACTGCTGTTGTCAATATACGGTACAAGGCAGATATCAATGTCCTCTTATAAAAGCAGATATGTATCCACAAGAGATAGCGTAGCCACAACAGAGATTTAATATGTTTCTCTCGTTATGCGGTCTTTTTTTCTCTTATGTGCATAGCCATTTGAAGGCAAGAAGCCCAGCGCATTGATACCCAAAAACCAGCAAACGCCCACACACACAGAGAACACGTCTCAAATACCATGAGAAGGTTTTCATACTGACGGTTTTACCGTTGGTCCCGATTCAACCCAAGTGCGCTCTGCTAGAGTGCTCCTCGATTAAATCCGACACAGGGAGAAAGATGACAATGTATAAAACACACATCCTAGAATAAAATGTTCACATGAGTCCATATAATAACATTTCCACAACAATTCCCATGATAGTGCACATATGGCAGACATTGAAAACCCCCCTGACACACATGCCTATACTGTTTGTACTGACACCTGCTGCCATTGGCTGTAACAGGCAGCTCCGTCAATTGGCTGCCAATTACAAAGACTCGCCCACCTACCTCCCTGATATCACTGAAAACCCCAGCAAAAGTGCATATGGTGTTGGGAACCCTATAACGTAGGAGAAACTAGTGGTGCTTGCAATAGATTAGTAGGTGGGTGTCATCAAACCAATTACATATCAAAAACCTTTAGCAAACGGCTTACCTGCGGTCATCATATCTGCATGCATTATTCCATTTAATGTGGCCCTCACACTGTTCTTGCAGCTGCGGCATCCCCCTTGTCTCCGCTCCCTCCTTGTCTCAGCAGTCAGCAGCAGAGAGGAGGACAGAACTCTTCCTACAGATCCTGCACCTCTGTGTAGCTGCAGCACCCCTCTGCCTTCCCTTGCCTCAGCATTCACCAGACTCCAGCCCTCCTCTGGACCTCCCCCAGACCCTGCACCCTTTGCTTCACAGCTCTGCCCTCAGCTTCTTCCGGGAAGCAGCACAGGGTAAAGGGGTGCATTGTGATGTAAGGGAGGGTGGTGGACTGTTGACTTCTAGTGGTGAAAAACTCTTGACATCTGATATAAGGGGGGGGGGGGGAGTGGTGTGCTCTAGATATCTAGACCTACAGATACAATTAGTCCTTTGAGGGCAAACTTAATACTGAGGTGACCTGCAATGAAATTGAGTTTGACACCCTGGTATAGAAGAAGCCCACACACATGTCTACAGTGGTGCTCTGTGTTCATAAAGGTACAGGGTTTGGGGCTGAAGTTTATGCATTGTGGATGATCTAAGGCAGTGGCGTTGCTAGGGGGTGGCTTCTTGGGCTTTAGCCCCAAATCTTGGGCCCATAGCCCTGAGTCTATGTAGTGGTCCCCAACACCAGGCCGTGGCCTCCCTGCTGCCAGGCCTTGAGTGCGGGGGTCCACGACAGAGCCGGAGAACTGGCAGACAGGGCAGAAGAGCCAGAGAGTGGGTGGACAGCTATGACAGAGGAGGAGAGCCAGCCGTCGGGCAGCACAGAAGAGCGGAGAGCAGGGGCAAGAGAGCAGAGGGATGACACCATCTCTCACCATCCGTCCTGCATTACCGCCATTCCACCCTCACTGTCCAGCTGCGGGCAGCAGAAAGATTACACCATCTCTCACTGCCTATCCTCTCTCCGGGGACCCCGATGTAAGGTGGTGGGCTCTTGGGGTACCCTAATGTAATGAGGGGAGCTCTTGGGACCCGGATGTAAGGGGTAGGCCCTTGCTTGTAGGGGACATTCAAAATAGAGCGTCACCAATACGATAATGTATTATATATTGTATGTTGAGTCTATCTGATTTTATTGTCTGTTTTTCCATTTAGTTAGTCTTTTTTGATGCTCCTGAAGAAGCGCAAGGCGCGCAACATGTAGAGTCTAGGATATGATATTCATAATAATCTGCTTGTACAGTATGAATTGTATAACTTCTTTGTATTGACTTTTCAAACGTGGATATTTTTTATGTATTTTCTATATGTATAACAAACTTTTTATATTACCTATTACCTTTTTGGGTTGTGCCTAAAAAGTAAAAGCCTTCCATTCTATTTCTTGTACCAATGCTGACTTATTCACAAGGATAGGGGAAGCCCGATAGCCTTATGAGCAAGCCAGTAGTGGTGAACCGCATCAAGGAAGGTTGGTTTTCGGGGTGGAGACATCAATTAGTGCAGTCTTTTTTGACACATTAAACACAGAAAAAAAGAGCTAGGTTTTTATATTTTTTATACTGTTATCCATGTAAGGTCAATGCTGCCACCCAAGAGGCCCCACATTTGCAAGACCTGCCATTCAGCAGGAGTGAAGTGACGTGACGGGACCAGATGAACGTTGACGGTGACATTTTGTGGGGATTGTAATTCATGTGGATCTACATCAATGTGACTGACGGTGGATGTACATCGTTGGCCAATTTTTTCTTATTTTTTTTAATTCACACTTTACATTTTGTTTGTGAAAGTGTGCCCCTTCCAAGGCAGGAGGTGCAGTATCTAGGGGAACTATTATTGTTCTAAATTCTAATAAGCCCTCCACCCAACCAGGGCAAGGGTCATGGGGAAGAGGCCCTTGTTCTCATCAACATGGGGACAAGGTGCTTTGTCGGGGGGCATCACCCCATGTGGCCTTGTACGGTCCAGGAGGAGGGTCAGTGCACACTCATGCCCTCCCTTTCCTGGTCTGTCAGTAGGGATGAGCTCGAACATTGTCTGTTCGTACGTTCGTCGAAATTCGAACAAAACGGGTCGTTCGCGCCAAATTCGAGTGACGCGCAACGGCCCATAATTCACTGCAGCATTGCGCGCTAATGATTGGCCAAACATGCACTATGACCCTGCATGCTTGGCCAATCACAGCACACAAAAAACGGAGAGCCATAATTGGCCAAAGCCAGGGTGGCTTTGGCCAATTATGGCTCAGGGCTTTAGCACACGCCCCACACTATAGAAGGCCGCCTACTGGGCGGCCTCGTGTAGTGTGTATCAGCGCTAAACAGAGATCAGTCAGAAAGACAGAGATTGTCTTTTTATATACAGTAGCTAGATAGAGCAGGCAGGCAGGCTAGTCAGTTTAGCTTAATTTACAGTGTGTAGAGGATATATATACATCCCTAGGAGTTGTACATATATTTATACACTGTATAGCTTAGCTAGATGAGTTCTTTCTAATTTACTTGCAGGCAGGTGATTGTGCTATTAAAAGATGTTATCACAGGTATAGACACCCAGCAGGTACAATATTTAAAGGAATTTTTCATTGTTTTTTTTTAATTTAAGCATCATTAAAATCACTGCTCCTGAAAGGAAGAATTCCTTTAAATATTGTACCTGCTGGGTGTCTATAGTTTGCCTGTGAAAACGTCTTTGAGAACCTGGGTCTTGCCTGAAGGAACATGTATCAATGGAAAAAAAGTTTTAAAAACTGTATTCCTGGTTCTCAAAGACGTTTTCCAACAATAACTTGAATATTGGTCTTTAAAATGAGCGTTTTTGAATTTGAACGTTCAAGTCCCATAGACTTCAATGGGGTTCTAAATGTTCGCGCGTACGGGCGGTCTGTTCGAACGTTCTGGTGCGAACCGAACGCGGGGGTGTTCGGCTCATCCCTATCTGCCAGGCTGCATGCTTGAAAAAAGCTCTGGTATGGATTTTTTGGGGGCAATCTCATGCTTATTTTCTTGATTTTTTTTCAGGGTTCTCCCTTAAAATTCGTACTATATTAGAATTTTGGAGGGACTTCACGCAGTTCTTTTTTATGGGGTCCTGCTTAAAATACATAAGAGACCTGAAGGGCTCGGTATGAACTGTGGGGGAACTGTGGCTACTTTGCTTACATGGCTGGTGATGCACCCTCAGGCACTTGGGTTTCAGTGCCTTATGCAGTATCAGAAATGAAGAGATACTGTAGGTACAGGGCCATTTTAATGCAAGGCACTGCCCAGGGGCCCCAGGTACATGGGGGGCCACACAATATTCTTACATTACATCATACTTGCCAACTGTCCCGGATTTGCTGGGACAGTCATGCTTTTTTACTAAACTGTTCAGATAAGGTCGTGTCCCGGGAAGCGTGCCAGAACCTATACTCTGCCCTTCTGATCCCAGTGTTGTGCCCTACTGACCCCCTCTGTTCTGTGCCCTTCTGCATTCCCCCTTGTACTGTGCCCTTTGTGTTGACTAGTCTTTGATTCATGGAATGTTTTCCCTTTGTAAAATCGATTTTATTGAAAGTACTAATGAATATATGTTTGATTCTATCAACTATTTATACTTAATTTCTTGAAAAATTGGGGCAAGCTGGTAGGGTAAATTGGGGCAAGCTGGTAGGGGCCCCAGTGCATTACTTTGATGCTAGTAAGATGGCCCTGTGTAGGTGTGTAGGTGGGGTGCAGCGTAGTGCGGCGGCAATAACACACACAGTGCAATGAAATAACTTGTATTAAAATAATGCAAAGATATTTCACAAACACCTGGTGGGAAGGCAGCCTAGGCGGGAACACTCACAGGTCTGAAGGCTTCTAGAGAGCAGGTTTTAGCCAAACTGGCAGCGTCTGTAGAGAGGGGCAGAATGTGGCCTTGAGCAGGAAGATGTCCAGAGAGGTGGCAGACCCCTAAGCTTCCCCTCCTTGTTGGGAATCTTTCCCTACCACTAGTACTGTCCCTCACAGATGGGGTACCTGTCCCTACTCTACCCACTTGCATGATGAAGCACACCAAACCCAGGGGGCCAGGGTCTTATATAGACTCTGCCACACCTAAGATGGCTGCCATAGTCACATGGGCGGCCAGCATCCAATCGGATCGCTGCCCCCGTGACTCAGGAAACCATAGAGTAACCAGGTTCCTCACAACTTCCTCACCCTCTGCATTTTCACTGCGGTTCATCGCCACCTGCAGTGGAGACAGCAGACTGCACCTGCCTACAGATGCTTTAGGGTCACTTTGGAGGAGTCATATCCAACTGCAGTTTCTTTTTATGTTACTAGTTACTTGTTATGACTGTTGAATTTTAGAGTTCTAGGTCAAGTCTGCACCTGAAGCAATAATCGGGCTGTTTCCAGGAGCTCACATGGGTTTCAGATAATGGGTTTTTGTGCCCGCTTTCACTTAGTGGTAATAGAAGGGATGGATCCTGTACCAAGGGGTCATCTTCTATTCACTTAGGTCAGGGTTTTTCAGCCGGGGTTCCATGAAAACCTAGGCTTCCTCCAGAGGTTGCTAGGAGTTACTTGATTAATGAGCAATTTCTGCCTCTTAGATAAGTTCTCACTGGCACCATTGATCTTTTTAGGTATCTGTAAGGGGCAATTCTTCTCAATGACCAAAAGTGTAAGGAGCATTCTTCCCATTGACCATCACACTAAGGCAGGGGTCCTCAAACTATGGCCCTTCAGTTGTTCAGGAACTACAATTCCCATCATGCCTAGTCATGTCTGTGAATTTCAGAGTTTTACAATGCCTCATGGGACTTGTAGTTTCGCAACATCTGGAGGGCCGTAGTTAGAAGATCCCTGCACTAAGGTATCATGCGTTGTAGACATAGTAATATTTAGCAGGGGTTCCCTGAGAGCGTAAAGTTATTTCAAGGGCTCCTCTTCATTTAGAAAGTTGAGAAAGGCCGACTAATATGGACCTGATGCCCTCAAGTGTTGATCTCCAAGACTGATGTTGTCTGACTGCGTGTTTATATCCCAGCTGGCTGCTGGAGCCCCTGGGGTATAAACACGCTGTCAGACAACATCAGTCTCAGAGATCAACACTTGAGGTTAGACAGCGTTTTAGATCCCTTGGAATTTAGTCCACTGCAGAACTTGTTTTTCTGGTCTACCTATGCCCCCTGTGACCTCCTGCCACATATGGTCCCCTTGACGCAGATAGCCGTCTAGAAAATGTGGCAGTGTTTGGATCTATTTTAGGAGACACAGAAGGCTTGTACTTCCAAACTGGACAGCCTCCCCTGAAGAAGCCCGACACATGGGCGAAACATGTTGGGAAATCCATCTTACAGTGCTGTCTTGCTAATATTGTGATATACTGTACTTGTCAATTGTTATATTTTTAACGCAATTTTTTTATTTTGTTTTTCAAAATAAAAAATACATTATTTTTAACCACTTCCATACGGGCCTATTCTGGCACTCCTCTCCTACATGCAAAAACCATCATTTTTTTGCTAGAAATGTACTCAGAACCCCCAAACACGATATATGATTTATTAGCAGATACCCTAGGGAATAAAATGGCGGTCATTGCAACTTTTTATCTCGCACAGTATTTGCGCAATCATTTTTAAAACACCTTTTTTTTTTGGGGGGGGGGGGGGGACGGTTTCATGAATTAAAGAAATAACAAAACAGTAAAGTTAGCCCAATTCTTTTGTATAATGTGAAAGATGATGTTACGCCAAGTAAATAGATACCCCTATTACATTAGTGGTCAGTGTAAACCCCTATTACATTAGTGGTCAGTGTAAACCCCTATTACATTAGTGGTCAGTGTAAACCCCTATTACATTGGTGGCCAGTGTTAAAAACTCCTCTTTATATTGGAATTATGTAAAAAAAAAATCAGCATTGCCATTGATCGATTGAGAGCGAAAATGCATGGAGCGGGGGAGGGCCCAAGAACATTTTTTCCCAATGTCCAATCAATATTAAAGACGGCCCTGCATGTATACCAGTCCCTGAAAAGGGTTAGGTCGTTCTTCTGAAACACGTTAGCTGCATCCAATGTTCTTAATCAATATTTTCAATTATTTATCAAGTGAGATGTATGTTTGTATGAGGCGTTCCTGACCACACATCCAGGACCTGGCCGTTCCATCTGGAAGGGGTGTCTGGAAGACAAGTTAAATATTGTGTATTGTACAATTTTTTTTAACCTGATATTATCAAAAATTATTTTGGTACCAGAATTTTTGGAAACTGAAAATACAGTGACATTATTTTATTGTTTCATTTCAGCTCCAGCTAACCATCCAGAATGTATTCCGCCATGGCTGAAGCTTACCCGGCCTCCCCAGTGAGTTCAGACCGGCCCCTGCCCCCGGTGACCCGACCTCATGCGGTCTCTGAGGTGACTCCGGCAAGGAAAATAACCTTCTTCAGGAGTGGAGACCCCCAGTTCAGCGGAGTAAAAATGGCAATCAATCGGCGTAGCTTCAAGAGTTTTAGTGCCCTTATGGACGACCTTTCAAACCGAGTCCCTTTGCCCTTTGGAGTTCGGACGATTACTACTCCTCGAGGAACTCATAATATAAACAGGCTGGACCAGCTTCAAGATGGAGGAAGCTACGTATGCTCCGATAAAAAATATGTGCAACCCATTGCCGGACGCAAAGTGGGCGCTCACAAAAGCAGCCGCCCGGTGAGCGCCCAAAAACAGGGTCAGCAGGATGAGCCGGAGGAGGAGTTCTCGGCGGCTCACTTTCAACAGGTGCCCAAGCTGAGGAAGAAGGTCGTTCTAGTGAAGAATGGAGATCCAACTGTTAGGCGGTCCATCCTTCTAAACCGACGGAATGCACGCAACTTTAAGACGTTCCTTGAGGACGCTTCGGATCTTTTGCAGTTTACTGTTCGCAGACTCTACACCGTGGATGGAAGGAGAGTAAGTCAAGCAATAATGCACAATGGGGGGAATATGCGTACATAAAATTAGCGATTGGTCTACCTTGAAAACCACTTTGGTAAAAATAACCTGGGAAGATGGACAGTATGACAGGAGTCACTTTGGGTGCGGGGTTTGTGCAACTCAGCTTTCCTTGGAGAGCTCTGGAAACTCAGCATCCAGCATCCCCGGACCCTCTTATGTGTACATCACTTTCAGGTCACCTGTGGTCAGATGACAAGCGCACCCCGTTGGAGGCAGGGGTGCACCACAAGATAGTGAACCTTATAGCAGACTGCTGCGGATGAACCACAGAGTGGATATGGTGGAGAGGTTCGCTGGGGCACAGACAGGGATCCTAAAGGAAGCTTGAGCCCAAGATTCCCCAGGGCGCGGAGTCTAAGACCCAGTTGGTATTATTCACCAAGGCCTCTAGTGGTGAGGATGGCCTTCGCTGCTACTGGGTCCAGGCCGCGGCCCCTGGAGTCCCCTAGGTCACGCTCCATAGGGAGAGAGGGTAAGCAGCCACTCAGGACACAAGTGAAGGGTAAGCCAAGGTCAGGGCAACAAGTAGACAAGGATAACCAAGGGTCAGGGTCACAAGCAAACAGGAGTAGTCGGAGACAAGCCAAAGTCGATACACAGAGATAACGTAGCACACGGCAAGCAGGAACACAATGCTAACAAACAACGTTGATCAGCAAAGCAGACCTGCAGTGTAGTGGTTAATATAGAGTTCTTGGGATGGCCTGGGGTGGAGCCATACAGGGAGGAGAGATGATAAAGGCAGCCAGATAAGAGAGCCTGGCCTCTAATGAACACATGGAGAGAGGGTAAGCTGCCAGACACTACATATCCATGACAATCACCCTGTGACTCTAATAGGGGTAATGTACAAATAAGAGGGCCCAGGGAAGCTGGACACTGAGGGCCAGATTCAGAAAGCCTGGCGTAACTTTGTGCGGGCGAAGCGTATCTTCTTTACGCTACGCCGCCGCAACTTAGAGAGGCAAGTGCTGTATTCACAAAGCACTTGCGTCCTAAGTTACGGCGGCGTAGCGTAAATGTGCCATCGTAAGTGCGCGTAATTCAAAGTAGGCAGGTAGGGAGCGTGTTGTATTAAAATTAACCGTGACCCCATGTAAATTATGCAGCGAACGAACGGCACATGCGCCGCCCGTGGACGTATCCCAGTGCGCATGCTTAAAATCACGTCGCAAAAAGTCAATGCTTTCGACGTGAACGTAAACTACGCCCAGCCCCATTCTGAATCGGCTTACGCAAACGACATAAACTACGTGAAATTTGATGGCTGTTCCGACATCCATACTTAACATTGGCTTGCGCCTCATATAGCAGGGATAACTTTACGCCGGTCCGACACCTTATGTAAACGACGCAAATAGATACGCTGTGCGCAACTACGATTGTGAATCTACCTAATTTGCATATCAGATGCATAAATCGACGGAAGCGCCACCTAGCGGCCATCGTAAATATGCAACTAAGATACGATGGCGTAAGAGACTTACCCCGCTTGTATCTTAGCAAAATTCCGGCGTATCTTGCTTTCTGAATACAGAAAAAAGATACGCCGGCGCATTCGAGAACTTACGCGGCGTATCAACAGATACGCCAACGTAAGTTCTTACTGAATCTGGCCCTGAGTTTCCAGAGCTCTCCAAGTTAGGCTGAGTTGCACAAACCCCCCACCCAAAGTGACCCCTGTCACAGACAGCAGTAGATTTCACAGTTGGCTAGGAGACTTCTTTTTTTTTTTTGGTTAAAAGCCCAGCCAATAGAAAACAAAATCAAATCAAAAAAGGAGGATGGTTGCCTTGTAGCAGGACACACTTATGAAAGTAACGTAGAGCTTTCACAGCTGCTATCCAGGGATTACTAGACAGCTGTAACATTAGAGGGAGAGCAGAAAACGCCATACAAATGTAAATTGAGAGGGATCATATAAGGAACAGGGAAAGGTCTTTTCAACCAGTTATGGCCACTGGACAGAGATCCAAAATATCTATTAAAGTCACAGGACCAGATTCACGTACAGTGGCGCATATATTGACCGGAGTAGCGCACCTCCTTTACGTTAGACCGGCGCAATGTAGAGGCGCAAGTACCGTATCCTTGTAGTATTTGTGTAGAAATTTGCGCCGGTGCAACGTAATTTCCGAGGCGTAAGGCGGTGTAATTCAAATTGGGAAGGTGGTGGGCGTGTTCCATTTAAATGAGCCGTGACCCCATGCAAATGATGGGCCGGCCGGATTGCGCATGCGCACATGAAGCAAACCATGGTCAGCACCTCTCTGCGCATGCTCACAACTCGGCACGGAGCAATCAGTGAGATTGGAACTAGGCCCGGGCAACTTAGTGAGCTACGCAGAGAGCTTAAATAGACAGAGACAAACGCCCTGCCTTTACAAAAGTACATCCATATGTATCCCTTCCTATACAACAAGGTGCTTTTGTTCTGTTGTTTCTTAGCGTTTGTTGGTTTGACATGTCTTTGGCCTCGTACACACGAGCGGACAGATTTGTTCAAATCTGTCCGTCCGACAGATTTGAACAAATCTGTCTGCTGGGATTTTGGTTTGCTCGCGTGTACACACGAGCAAACCAAAATCCCCGCCAGCAGACGGCGCGCTGATGTGTCGGTGACGTGGCGGTGACGTTGACGCCGCCACGTCACCGCACCAGGAAGTAAAACACTTCCGCGCATGCGCCGAATCCATTCGGCGGCGGCGGTGCGGCGGCGGTGCGGGACGACATGTCTGCTGGTAAGTGTACTAACCAGCAGTGCGGCGGCGGTGCGGGACGACATGTCTGCTGGTAAGTGTACTAACCAGCAGACATGTCGGGCGGAAAGATTCCCACCCGATAGATTTCAAAGCATGCTTTGAAATCTGTCGGGTGGACAAATCTGTCCGCTAGCCCGTACACACGATCGGAGATGTCTGCTGAAACGGTCCATCGGACCGTTTTCAGCGGACAAATTCGATCGTGTGTACGCGGCCTTTGAGATATTTGGTGACTGTTTTGGTTGGGGTTTTGAGAGTGATTTTTGTCTTTTCTGTGTTCTCTTTGCTGTGTTTGTTTTTTAATTATATTTTTGCTGGTCATTTTTTTTTTTTTTATTGCTGGGCATTTTTTAATTTTGGTTTATTTTTATTTTTTCTGTTTGTGAATAATTTTGGAATGTGGGGGTGACATTCCTGCCAGGAAAAAGGGTGTCACCCTCACTTGTGGTGGAGAAGGGTTCCCCAGGACCAGGGAGAAGTGATCCCCAGGTCCGTGTGAATGGTGTATGAATGTACAGTGACATAATTGGAGCCGTGGCGTGGCGTTGCTACTCACAAGTCCTGCATGGTGGGCTTGTGCTAATTCAATGTGATGAGGATGTGGGGTGTGTGTGCTAGGGACCACAGTGGTGTGCATGCATGCATTCTCATTGTGCCATTATTAATGTGTGTGTTTAACGTGCAAAGATGCCTAATGTGAGCTGGCTCCTGGCTGCTCTTCCCTCAGAAGACGGGGGACCCTCGGTTAGGGGGGGATTGTCTGGTTCGGGGGTCAGGTCATCACTTATGTCAATCTCCAGGCCCTTTCTCACTGCAAAGTTGTGCAGCATGCAACATGCACCGATGATCTGGCATACAAAGTTTGGGGAATACAACAGGGTACCATGGGGGGTTCCGGATATGAGTCATGAGATGGGGCCCCAGTGCATATGCAGAGTCACCCTGAAGGGATAAGACAGGAGGATGTTAGTAGTGCATGTGCCCCTTGTGATTTCTGCATCATGGGGCGGGGGGACAGTCATGCCTGCCACCCATGTCACTCACCAACCAGCCAGCTGTCCCCATACATGTTCTGTTCAAATTCTGTTGGGATGGGGCTATGATTGTATATGTAGCTGTCATGGGTGTCATGGGTGGTGTCATGTGTTGGGCTGGTGATGTCCTCCTGCAGGGTTGTGGTTAATTCCAGGATGGCAATAGGGGTGAATCTGAAGATGCGAGACACCTCAGAATCACTCATGCCAAAGAGTGCGGTATATCCTCTCCTGTGCCCTCCTCCTTCTGCGTTCATCTAAAGTCAGTAGTATAGCTATGAGCAAGGATGCCCCTGGCATGTTGGCATACAGATTGTTGTCCTGCAAGTGTGGCTGCTCAGCTCGTCCCTAACGGTGTTGCTTTAGCTGACATGTAGACGGATTGTCTAATTTAAAGCATGCTTTTATATTGCCTAATTTTAGACAGGACGTGCAGCTGATGCGCACAGCGTGTAGCCAACTTACTTTTGTGGATCGCCGTAACTCGTTTGCATATTTGCCTAGCAAATCAATGGTGTGTCTAGCGCATTTTTTGCGCACACCATGCGTCGGTCTAACGAAATTACGTTGGTCGAAAAAGTCTAGATTTCTAGCGTATAACGTTTTGAGGATACGGCGCATAGAGACGAAGGCGCATATTTCCAATTACGCAGGCGCATCTCCTGATACTCCAGCGTAAGTGCTTTGTGAATCTGGCCCACAGGATCCATGTAGTACGTCCCATCCTCCTACCCCTCTAACACCTTCTCCCCCTCCTCCCACTTGACTTGCTGGTAAAACCTATCTATCAAAATGATAGCTGGGAATCATTGTGTAAATACAGCAGCTGCAAAAATACAGAACATTGACACTGTGTTTATAAACATTGATCAGACGTGAGATAGAGAGATACAAAGTAACACTGTTTATAAACCATGTTTTGACAGGAGATAAAGAGATACAAAGTAACATTGTTTATAAACATTGATCAGACGGGAAATAGAGAGATACAAAGTAACATTGTTTATAAACATTGATCAGACGGGAGATAGAGAGATACAAAGTAACATTGTTTATAAACATTGATCAGACGGGAGATGGAGAGATACAAAGTAACATTGGGCCAGATTCAGGTAGTCCAGAGCATCTTTGCTCCAGAGTAACGCTTCTCATTTGCGTTGCGCTGCAGAAATTTTAGGAGCAAGTGCTGTCATTCACAAAGCACTTGCTCCTAAAGTTGCGGCAGCGCATCGCAAATGAGCCGGCGGAATTCAAATTGGGCGGGTACGGGGCGTGTAGTATGCTAACTAAGCGCGATCCCGCCGCCAACGTACTGCGCATGCGTCGAGTGTCAAAACATCCCCGTGTGCATGCTCCAAAATCTGTGAATGAACGTCAATGACGTCACATTCCCATTCATGACCGTTTTACGCAAGCAACGTTTTTTTTTTTTTTTTTCGACGCGATGACGACGCCTATACCTAACATAGGATACTCCAACCCCATGTAGGTATATCTATGCGCCGCGTATCCCGTCCGGAAACGTCTTATCGTCATTGCGTCGCGCCGGAATTCGATCGTGAATTGCCGATTTCCGCTCATTAACATATTTTTTGAGCGTAAATCGGCGGGAACGCCCCCGGCGCCATTTTTAAGTTGAAGTAACGATGCGATGGCGAAACTCAGTTACGCTGCTCGCATCGGAACTTCAACCCGGCGTTTCTTGTTTTCTGGTTACAGAAAACAGAAACGCCGGCTCAAAGTCACAGTTAGGCTGGCGGATCACTCGATCCGCCAGCCTAACTGTTCGTGAATCTGGCCCATTGTTTATAAACTTGTTAAAAGGGGGGAGCATTTGCAGGACGTTAAGTGAAGCACACAGCAGTAAAATGGGAAGTCAAGCGAGTAGAAAATATATATATATTTATTTTGTATTGTACATTCACATAATTAAACAGGAGCTAGAGAGATACAAAGTAACATTGTTTATAAACATTGATCAGACGTGTGTACGAGGCATTAGAAATGCTGATAGCGTATGAACCACCAGTGACTGTGATAAATTACAATGACCTGGCAATGAATGAGAGGGGTTCACAATGAACTGAGCTTTATGGCGGCACAGACGGAATTGTCCAGCACCAGCGCAGTTGGAAAATTACAGTTGTGGGCATGCAGCATGGCATACTTCATAGAGGTTCAGATGCTGAACCCCAATAAAACCCCAATAAAACAATATCAGGTCACATGCCCTCAACATGGACAGGGGGGGGGGTTTACTTGCCAGGGGGGGACCCCTCTGGCAAAGCACCTTGGTCCCATGTTACTAAGGACAAGGGTCTCTTCCACACAACCCTGGAGAGATACAAAGTAACATTGGCCCGGATTCACATACATCGGCGCATATATATTCCGCCGTAGCGTATCTTCTTTACCCTACGCCGGCGCAACGCAGAGAGGGAAGCATGGAATTCACAAAGAAAATGCTCCCAACTCTGCCCCGGCGTGGCGTATATTCGTAGGCGCAAGGCAGCGTAAGTGGAAGTGGGCGTGATACATGGTAATGAAGCGTGACCACATGCAAATGATGTGCCGAGTGCTAGGCAAGTACTTAAAACAAACGGCGCATGCGCCGTCCCGTGGACGTATCCCAGTGCGCATGCTCACAATCACGTCGAAACAACTGCCTAAGATACGTCGAATCACTGCCTACGACGTGAATGTAACCTACACCCAGCCCTATTCACGTACAACGTAAACTACGTAAAATTCAACAGCATTCTTTCCCTGGTCCATACCATTGCATAAGTTGCGCCTCCAATATCGGGAATAACTTTACGTCGGACGTACGACTTACGCAAACCGCGTATATTATGCCCCCAGGCGCAAGTACGTTCTTGAATCGGCGTATCTCCCTCATTTGCATATTTGCATTGAAAATCAACGGGAGCGACACATGCATCCAGCGTAAATATGCGTCCACTATACGCCGGCGTAGGAAAGTTACGCCGGGCGGCTAAAGCCTATTTTTCAACGTATCTAGCTTTGTGGGACCGCGTATAGATACGACGGCGCACATTTGTACTTACGTCGGCGTATCTGTTTATTGTTTATTGTTTATTGTTCATTGTTTATAAACATTGATCAGACAGGAGATAGAGAGATACAAAGTAACATTGTTTATAAATATTATTTTGATAGAAGATAGAGAGATACAAAGGGTTTGGTTTTAAAACAGTAGAGATTAAAATCTGGTGCAGCTCTGCATAGAAACCAATCAGCTTCCAGGGTTTATTGTCAAAGCTTAATGGAACAAGCTGAAGTTAGAAGCCGATTGGCTACCGTACACAGCTGCCCCAGATTTTGCACTCTCCAGTTTTAGTAATCCAACCCCAATGTTACTACTCTGTTTTATTGATCAGCAGATTAAAGTGATGCGCTTCCATATGATGTCAAGTAAAGCGATTGTGAAGGCAACATGTTATACCCTCCTCTTCTTCGGTCCCCCACCAGTGAACCCGGCCCCTCCCCCTTGCTGAGTGCACCCCATTGCAAGCCACTTGCTATGGAGGCAGTCAGCTGTGTGTGTCTATAAAAACACACAGAGCGCAGCTCGGCGCTGACCCCCCCACTCCCCCCTCACTGGCTGACAGCAGCAGGGACCAATGGCTTCTTCTGCTGTGTCTGAACCAATAAGGAGAAGAGAGAGCCTCCATTCTCATGCACATTGCTGGATCGAGATTGGAGTCAGGTAAGGATGGGGGAGCTGCATGCAGGTTTTTTTACTTAATGCATAAAATACATACATTAAAGTAAAATAACTTCTAGAACCAC
Organism: Rana kukunoris; assembly: GCA_029574335.1. Lineage (NCBI taxonomy): Eukaryota > Metazoa > Chordata > Amphibia > Anura > Ranidae > Rana > Rana kukunoris. Next base: position 22,495,610 of record CM056052.1, on the reverse strand, counting down.
TTTAAATCAACCTGACAAGGAAAAGAAAAGTTTATTTTTAATTTTTTTAATAAAATTTGTTTTTATTTAAAATATTTATTCAATTATAGTTTACACTAAACAGTGCTACCAAATAAAACGAAAAAAAACAAAAAACTTTTTTTGGATTTGTACATAACTATGCCCTGCTTTGTACAAGAATTTTTTTTGTAGTGTCAATAAAATTGATACTTTTTATGTACAGTAGCACTTTTTTATTTTTTAAATGAACACTAATCAAATAAGATTTTTTTTTTAATCTTTCTTTCTTTCCTTCTCCGCTTCTTCTGTTTTTTTTTCTTCTTCTATTTTTCTACTTTCATTTCTACTTTTTTATCCTTCTATGCTTATTTTTTTCCTGTTTTTTTTCTTCCATTTTTCTACTATAATTTACACTTTTTTCCCATTTATTCATTTTGTTTGTTCATTCTTTTTAGTGTTGCATTTAAAAAAAAAGCCACTTGCTATGATCTTTGATTTGTACATAACTATGCCATGCTGTATACAAGAAATATAATTTTAGTTTCAATTAAATTGAAACTTTTTGTGTACAGTAACTTTTTTTTAATGAACACTAATCAAATAAGATATTTTTTTTTAAATCTTTCTTTCCTTCTCCGCTTATTTTTTTCTCTTCCATTTTTCTACTATAATTTACACTTTTTTTTTGCATTTATTCATTTTGTTTGTTCATTCTTTTTAGTGTTGCGTTAAAAAAAAAAAAAAAGCTTTTCTTTGATTTATACATAACTATGCCCTGCTTTGTACAAGGAAAATTATTTCAGTGTAAATAAAATTGCTTCTTTTTATGTACAGTAGCACTTTTTTTTAAATCTTTCTTTCTTTCCTTCTACGCTCCTTCTGTTTTTTTTCGTCTTCTATTTTCTACTTTCATTTATACTTTTTTGCATTTATTCATCTTGCTTTTTCATTATCTTTAGTGTTGCATTTAAAAAAAAAAAGAAGAAGCTTTTCTTTGATTTGTACATACCTATGCCATGCTTTATACAAGAAATATAATTTTAGTTTCAATTCAATTGAAACTTTGTATGTACAGTAGTACTTTTTTTTTTTTTTTAATGAACACTAATCAAATAAGATTTTTTTTTTTTTAATCATTCTTTCTTTCCTTCTCCGCTTAGTAATTTCCTGTTTTTTTTTCTTCCATTTTTCTACTATAATTTATACTTTGATTGCATTTATTCATTTTGTTTGTTCATTCTTTTTAGTGTTGCATTAAAAAAAAAAATTATACTTTTTATGTACAGTAGCACTTTTTTTTAATTAACACTAATCAAATAATAAAATGTTATTCTTAATTAACACTAATCAAATGATAAAAATTTCTTTTTTTTTTAATTAACACTAATGAAAAAATAAAAATTTCTTTTTTTTTTTCCTTTTATTTTAGTTGCTTTATTGTCTATGGATTGCATTAAAAATAAAATCATTTTTGGAAGACGATATCCAAAAATAAAATGATAAATGTATTACCTTGTTAGCTTACGCAACGACAAATAATTTGCTGAATAAACAGGCTCAGAGCAGAAATGTAATAATTGCTCTGGTCCATTTGGGCAGGTGTTTTATATATATATATCATCTGATATATGCAGGCAAGTCTAGTTTGATTGTACCCGTGCCTGCTACTATGTATTCCAGTCCCAGCATGCACTGCAGTCCGTGAGCCCTGATCCTGCTGCATAGAAGCCCAGGGAATACAGCTGCACCAACAGATTACATTTAATTAACTTTTAATCAGGCTTTGTTCTATCAGGGTTTGGCCTAGTGGACGTTAGCTACTGCTGAATTATTTTTATTCGTAGAGCGACTCCTCACTGTACAGGGCTCTGCTTGACCTTGTCCCTGGATAGTGCAAAATAGTAGTATTTTTATTATTATTATTATAGTAATAATAATCATAAGTAATTTTAAAATGATAATAATAATAATACAAATAAAAATAAAAAATGTATTACACTGTGTGGGACTCTGCTTGACCTTGTCCCTGGATAGCACAAAATTGTAAAAAATAAAAATAAAAATAAAAAATGATAGTAATAATAATAATAAATAATTGTCAACTTAAAATAATAATAATCATACTAATAATACAATTAATATTATTATTATTATTATTATTAATAATACAAAGAATAATTGAGGGGTGATAGCAGGGCATCCCTGTTCAGTTGAATAGGTTGCGTTCGGTGGGGGGTACTGCCCACTGAATGCAACAGTGGGGATAATTTGTGCTGTTCTATGACACAAAGCATTGCGGATGTGGCATATGAACACACCCCCCCCCCCCTGCTTTTGCATAGTTTTACAGCCAGTACCAGTAGCCGATTACGCTAGTGCCTATGCCAGCCAGGACCAGTGCCTGACTACAGCCAGTGCCAACCAGTACCAGTGTCTGATTACAGTCAGTACCAGTGCCTGACTACAGCCTGTGCCAACCAGTACCAGTGCCTGACTACAGTCAGTGCCAACCAGTACCAGTGCCTGACTACAGTCAGTGCCAACCAGTACCAGTGCCTGATTACAGTCAGTACCAGTGCCTGACTACAGCCAGTGCCAACCAGTACCAGTGTCTGATTACAGTCAGTACCAGTGCCTGACTACAGCCAGTGCCAACCAGTACCAGTGCCTGACTACAGTCAGTGCCAACCAGTACCAGTGCCTGATTACAGTCAGTACCAGTGCCTGACTACAGCCAGTGCCAACCAGTACCAGTGTCTGATTACAGTCAGTACCAGTGCCTGACTACAGCCAGTGCCAACCAGTACCAGTGCCTGATTACAGTCAGTGCCAACCAGTACCAGTGCCTGATTACAGTCAGTACCAGTGCCTGATTATAGCCAGTACCAGTGCCAGTCAGTACCAGTTCCTAATTACAGCTAGTGTCTGCATATAGACAATACCAGTGCCTAATTACAGACAGTACCAGTGCCTGATTATAGCCAGTGACAGCCAGTACCAGTGCCAGCCAGTACAAGTGCCTGATTACAGCCAGTATCAGTTGTAACCATTACCAGTGCTAGTTAGTACCAGTACCCGATTACAACTAAGCCTAATCAAGTATGAGTGCCTGACTACAGCCAGTGCCAACCAGTACCAGTGCCTGATTACAGTCAGTACCAGTGCCTGATTACAACTAGTACCAGTGCCAGCCAGTACCAGTTCCTGATTACAGCAAGTACCAGTGCCAGGCAGTACCAGTGCCTGACTACAACCAGTGCCAACCAGTACCAGTGCCTGATTACAGTCAGTACCAGTACCAGTACCTGACACTACAACCAGTGCCAACTAGTACCAGTGCCTGATTACAGTCAGTACCAGTGCCTAACTACAACCAGTGCCAATCAGTACCCGTGGCTGATTACAGTCAGTACCAGTGCCTGATTACAGTCAGTGCCAGTGCCTGACTACAACCAGTGCCAACCAGTACCAGTGCCTGATTACAGTCAGTATCAGTGCCTGATTATAGTCAGTACCAGTGCCTGATTACAACTAGTACCAGTGCCAGCCAGTACACGTTCCTGATTACAGGAAGTACCAGTGCCAGCCAGTACCAGTTACTGATTACAGCAAGTGCCAGCCAGTACCAGTGCCTGATTACAGCAAGTACCAGTGTCAGTTAGTACCAGTGTCTGATTGTAGCCAGTACCAGTGCCAGCCAGTACCAGTGCCTGATTACTAGTGTAGTGCCTTATTATAGCTGGTACCAGTTAACGCCTTCCTCATTTCGTGGCTGGAGGGCATCCAGCATCATCTAAGCTCTTTCCTTCCCAGCCGTCCAAGGAACACCCCAGTGGCAGCCGCTCCAGTAGGCAGGGTCCAATGCGTCCGGCCCCCATATCTTCATGCAGGGCATTGGACACATGGATTCCAATGAAGGTTTTTATTTATTATTATTTTTTATTATTATTTAAGCACGTCATTCGAGCCTGAGGCTCTAATCGGCTAAAACGAATTATGGGCTCGGGGGCGCACTCCTCCTGGCAAATCAGAAAGTGGGTCTTGAGACTGACGCCCGTGCCATAGATGGGGTTAGTGCTCGGCTGCTGAGCGATCCTCTGGGGGGGTTGCAGGGGACCCCAACTGACTTTATATGTGGGAAAGGAGGAATCATTCAAGGCAACATTGTCACAGGTTTAAAGTGATTGTATTGGTCGTTTTCTCCCTCCAGATTGAGAACATACAAGGCGTTCTGCAGTCATCCAGCATCCTGATCTGTGCCGGCAGAGAGCCCTTTAAATCCATCCAGTCAGAAAATGTGCGCAAACGCGTCACCGAAAAGCTGCCGGGTCTCCGATCTCATCACAACTACAACCACAACAGCGAGATCCGCGACAACAAGAAAAATGGTGAGTCCCGCAGAGACAGGGCGACGGCTAATTTCCAGCTAATCAGGGAAACGACCGATTCACCGAGAGTCGCGGTTCAGTTCTAGGTGGGGTCTAAGTGTACAGTCCTAGGAACTCGGCACAGGAAGGGCGGGAAACTCTCATGATGGGCACAGCAGGTAAGAAAAGAAATGGCTGCACATCCAGGAATTCCAATTGCCAATTATTGTTCAAAGTGATAACACCAAAGACTCCAACATGAGGTCACGTAGACGCGTTTCACACAAACATCTTGTGCTTAATCGTTAATGATTAAGCACAAGATGTACGTGTGAAACGCGTCTACGTGACCTCGTGTTGGTGTCTTTGGTGTTATCACTTTGAACAATAATTGGCAATTGGAGTTTCTGGATGTGCAGCCATTTCTTTTCTTACAAGTTTCCCACGGAGGCGGGCCGAGGCTGGCACTCTACGAGACATTCCAACTCAGGTTATTATCATACACCTAGAGCAACGTCTCTTTTCCTTTGTATATGGGCACAGCAGGTGTACTGAAGTGGAAACTCAGCACAGGGATGGTGGGAACCCCTCATGATTGGCACAGCAGGTGTGCAGACCAAGAAGCTCAGCACAGGGATGGTGGGTATCTCCTGATCATGATCATAAAAGATGTACAGACCCAGAAGATCAACACAGAAATGGTGGGAACCCGCGTATAGATGTACAGACCCCGGAACTCAGTACAGGAAGGATGGGAAACCCTCATAATGGGCACAGCAAGTCTACAGACGCTGCAATTTAGCTCAGGGATGGTGGGAACCCCTTATAATGGGCACAGTGGGTGTACAATCATAAGAACTCAGTACAGGAAGGGTGGGAACCTCTCATAATGGGCACAGCCGGTGTACAGACGTGGAAACTCAGCACAGGGATGGCGAGAACCATTTTTAATGGGTACAGCAGGTGTAGAGACCCAGGAACTCAGCTCGGGGATGGTGGGAACCCCTCATAATAGGCCCAGTAGGTCTACAGACCCAGAAACTCAGCACAGAGATGGTGGTAACCTCTCATACTGAGTCCAGGAGATCTACAGACCCAGGAACTTAGCACAGAGATCGTGGGCACTTTTTAAAATGGGCATATCAGGTGTACAGACGTGGAAACTCAGCACAGGGATGGTGGGAACACCTCATAATGGGCACAGCAGGTCTAGGGACCCAGGAACTCAGCTCAGGGATGGTGGTGGTGGGAATCCCTCATAATGGGTACAGAAAGTGTGCAGACCCAGAAACTCAGTACAAGGATGATGGGAACCCCCCTTATAATGAGCACAGAGGTATAGGCCTGGAAACTTAGCACAGGGATACTGGGAACCCCTTATACTGGGAATAGCGGGTGTATAGTCCTAGGAACTTAGCACAGGAATGGTGGGAACCTCTCATAATGGACACGGCAGGTGTACAGACGTGGAAACTCAGCACAGGGATGGTGAGAACCCCTTATAAAGGGAACAGCAGGTGTACAGTCCTAGGAACTCAGCTTAGGGGTGGTGGGAACCCCTCATAATAGGCCCAGTAGGTCTATAGACCCAGGAACTCCGCACAGAGATGGTGAACACTTTTTAAAATGGGCACGGCAGGTGTACAGACGTGGAAACTCAGCACAGGGATGGTGAGAACCCCTTATAAAGGGCACAGCAGGTGTACAGTCCTAGGAACTCAGCACAGGGATGGTGGGAACCCCTCATAATGGGCACAGCAGGTGTACAGACGTAGAAACTCAGCACAGGGATGGTGGGAACCCCTCATAATGGGCACAGCAGGTGTACAGATGTGGAAACTCAGCACAGGGGTGGTGAGAACCCCTCATAATTGGTGCAGCAGTTGTGCAAACCTCAGAGCTCATCAGAGAAATGATGGTCCAACATATAATGTGCACAGCAGATGTACAGAACCTGAAACTTAGGGTAGTGATTGGAGGAACCCCTTGTTATGGGCACAACAGTTGTGCAGAACCAGGAGCTCAGCACAGGAATGGTGGGCATCCCCTTTAATGATCATAGCAGATGTACAGACCCAGAAGTTCAACACAGAGATGGTGGGAACCCCTCGTAATGGTTACCACAGATGTACAGACCAATAAACTCAGCACTGGGATGGTGGGAACCCCTAGTAATGGGCACAGCAGGTGTACAGAACATGGAACTGAACACAGGGATGGTGGGAACCCCTCATAATGGGCACAAGAGGTGTACAGACCCAGAAACTCAGCAGAGGGATGGAGGGAACCCCTCGTAATGGGCACAGCAGGTGTACAGACCCAGGAACTCAGCAGAGGGATGGAGGGAACCCCTCATAATGGGCACAGCAGGTGTACAGAGCCAGAAACTCAGCACAGGGGTGGTGGGAACCCCTAGTAATGGGCACAGCAGGTGTGCAGACCCAAGAACTGAACATAGGGATGGTGGGAACCCCCTCATATTGGGCACAGGAGGTGTACAGACCCAGGAACTCAGCAGAGGCATGGTGGGAACCCCTCATAATGGGTACAGCAGGTGTACAGACCCATGAACTCAGCACAGGAATGGTGGGAACCCCTCATAATGGGTACAGCAGGTGTACAGACCCATGAACTCAGCAGAGGCATGGTGGGAACCCCTCATAATGGGCGCAGTGGGACAATTGAAAAGCCAGACTATTTTTTCACAAGACTAGTAGTTGACATGTAATGTTACTCATCATTATTTATTCCAGTTTGAATGTAATGCAGGAATATCATTCTTCGTACAAATCACCAGACACATTAAGGTCCCTATAATCCCGATAGGTAAACTCTTATATAATCGGCTGAGTCCATAAACATGGCAGAGAGTCATTATCACCGACACCCGTCTGCATGGGTCTCCTTTCATCGTCTATGGTTTATATTAGAAGTCCCGTGCCATCAAAGTGCTCACGTTCTGTCTCATCATTCCCAATAAAACGTATCACTGCGACGGCAGCAGCAAATGTTTTCGGCTTGGGGGCTCAGCCGTGGATTTACATGCAGGAACATCTACACGGGAGTTCCATCCCGGACTGCTGATGTCTTGATCCTTTAGCATCCCCGGCTAATCCGGGGTTCCCAGGCTGTGTTTGATGTGGGGCAGGAGCCGGCTTGTACGGAAGAACTTCAAAGGTTTTCAGGTCCAGAGGAGAGGACGGGACCGTCGTGAGAACCTTGTAACTCCAGGAAGGACACGAGGATCCTCAATCCCCATAATTCCTGTAACGTAAACTGACTTCTCCGCACCTCGCCTTCCACAGATCCTCACCTTTCTTCCTCATGGTACAGGGACAGTCTTTTTATCTTTAGTTTTCAGTGGCGGCTGGTGCTCAACATTTTTTGGGGGGGCGCAAACAAACTGAAAAAGAAAAAACGCAGCCACTGTGCCCATCAAACGCAGCTACTCTGCCTATCAAACGCAGCCACTGTGCCCATCAAACGCAGCCACTGTGCCCATCAAACGCGACCACTATATCCATCAAACGCAGCCACTGTGCCCATCAAACGCAGCCACTGTGCCATCAAATGCAGCTACTGTGCCCATCAAACGCAGCTACTGTGCCCATCAAATGCAGCCACTGTGCTATCAAATGCCACCACTGTTCTATCAAATTTCGCCACTGTGCCATCAAACACCGCCACTGTGCCATCAAACACCGCCACTGTGCCATCAAATACCGCCACTGTGCCATCAAATGCTGCCACTGTGCCATCAAACGCAGCCACTTTGCCCATCAAATGCAGCCACTGTGCCCATCAAATGCAGCCACTGTAACATCAAACGCAGCCACTGTGCCCATCAAACGCAGCCACTGTGCTATCAAATGCCACCACTGTCCCATCAAATTTTGCCACTGTGCCATCAAACGCCGCCACTGTGCCATCAAATGCAGCCACTGTGCCCATCAAATGCAGCCACTGTGCCCATCAAACGCAGCCACTGTGCCATCAAACGCAGCTACTGTACCCATCAATTGCTGACACTGTGCCCATCAATTGCTAACACTGTGCCCATCAATTGCCGCTACTGTGCCCATCAAACACAGCCACTGTGCCATCAAATGCCTCCACTGTGCCATCAAATGCAGCCACTGTACCCTTAAAATGCAGTCACTGTACCCTTAAAACGCAGTCACTGTGCCATCAAACGCAGCTATTGTGCCCATCAATTGCTGACACTGTGCCCATCAAACCCAGTCACTGTGCCATCAAACGCAGCTGCTGTGCCCATCAATTGCTGACACTGCCCATCAATTGCCGCTACTGTGCCCATCAAAAGCAGCCACTGTGCCCATCAAACGCAGCCACTGTGCTATCAAACGCAGCCACTGTACCCATCAAACGCAGCCACTGTGTCATCAAACGCAGCCACTGTGCCATCAAACGCAGCCACTGTGTCATCAAACGCAGCCACTGTGCCATCAAACGCAGCTACTGTACCCATCAATTGCTGACACTGTGCCCATCAATTGCCACTGCTGTGCCCATCATTTTCTGCCAATGTGCTCATCAATTGCCGCTACTGTGACCATCAATTGCTGCTAATGTGCTCATCAATAGCCGCTACTGTGCCCATCAACTGCTGCCAGGTGTGCCTGCCCCGTGCAGCACAGATCCCCCCTACTGCCCTGGCTCCCCACTCCTTCCCTCTGCAGCACTTCTGGCTTCCCTCCTCTTCTCTCCTCTCCTGTCCTGCTAGATGCGGAGATGTTTTAGGATGAGTGAGGGAAGGGGCCGGTAAATATGTATTTATCAGCCCCTTCCCTTTCTAAATGAACAGGGTGAGTGATGTGAGTAGTAGTGAGTTGTATGTGTTTGAGCTTTGGGGTGCACACCCTAATGCAATAGGCTGCGCACACCTATGCGTGTGCCCATCAATTGCCGCTATTGTGCCCATCAAATACTGCCAGCGTGAATCCCCCCATAGCCGACACTAGGTGGAGCAGCGGGTCACGGCGGCGATGTCCTCCACGCTCCTCGTTCTCTTCTCCCTCCATCTCTTCCCGTCCTCTGCTATGATTGATAGGCGGCATCCAATCACAGCGACTGTCGTTTCAGCCAATCAGGTGTCAGGTAACAGACCCGAGCACCTGATTGGCTGAGAGGCGGGTCAGTGTTAGGAAAGCGATTCATTCGGTTTCCTAACACAATGCTGACTGAGCAGCGAGTGCAAAGCACGGCGCCCGCTGTTCACTGTTTTGGACGCCTATTACAGCCTATGGCTCTAATCAGGTGCTTCCAAAAAAATAAAATAAAAACCCGCCGCTGTAATTCAGGTGCCCGGCGCCTGACAAGGGGATGGACACATGAATAGGGGGTGGCAGCAGCTACCATACATAAATTCATGCAATGCATAAATCTATGTATGGTGATAGAGCGGTGCCAGGAGAGAGGGGGAGGCGCCCGTGCTCCCCTTATGTATGCACTGCCACCTTTTAGAGGCCTTTTAGGGCTCTTAAACACTTGTGGCCAGGGGTGGCAGGAAAAGGCAGTTGAGCCATGGTCTAACCACCCCCCTAACCGCCCCTCTTCACCTAAGACAGTGGCCAGATGGGGTTGTACATATGCCATGGGTGCAATGCTTTACTTCGCAGCCAGGTCAAAATTAAATAGCCTTTCACATTCGATGGGCAGCTACAGTGGCAGGTACAGCGGTAAGTACAGTGGCAGGCTTTTAAGTCTTTTAAGGGTTAAAAAGAGAGGGGAGCAAGGGCTGCCACTAATATAAAATGACCCCTCATTGAGTAAGTCTTGGCGAGAAAAATAACAATTTAGTACAAAGTTGAGTCAAAAGTCTCACCAAAGTAGTGCAGACACCTTTTCAACAGCACCGCCACTTTAATTCGTACCGATGCCGATGAACGGGTGCCATTGCAAACAATGGGCTGCAACGTGTCATGTCCAAAATCGCATAACAAGTCGCACAAGTGTGAATGGGCCCTTAGTGTGCATTTTTCCCTCCTGCCAGAAATCCAGATGGATTGCAACTTCATAGAGAGAGAAAACGTGTAAGTTCTCACTGGTGAATACCAAAAAAAAAATATATATGCATTCAAAGTGGGCAAAAATGATCTGCGTGCTATTTTCTTTTCTGAATGAATATTTTTTTATTCGGGGGAAGGAGTAAAATACCACATTATGACCACTAGAGGGAATGGAGGAGCATAGGAAATAGGTGTACACATTATGACCACTAGAGGGAATGGAGGAGCATAGGAAATAGGTGTACACATTATGATCACTAGAGGGAAGGGAGGAGCATAGGAAATATGTGTACACATTATGACCACTAGAGGGAAGGGAGGAGCATAGGAAATATGTGTACACATTATGACCACTAGAGGGGAGGGAGGAGCATAGGAAATATGTGTACACATTATGATCACTAGAGGGAAGGGAGGAGCATAGGAAATATGTGTACACATTATGACCACTAGAGGGGAGGGAGGAGCATAGGAAATATGTGTACACATTATGACCACTAGAGAGAAGGGAGGAGCATAGTAAATATGTGTACACATTATGATCACTAGAGGGAAGGGAGGAGCATAGAAAATATGTGTACACATTATGACCACTAGAGGGGAGGGAGGAGCATAGTAAATATGTGTACACATTATGACCACTAGAGGGGAGGGAGGAGCATAGGAAATATGTGTACACATTATGACCACTAAAAAGGAGGAAGGAGCATAGTAAATATGTGTACACATCATGATCACTAGAGGGAAGGGAGGAGCATGGGAAATATGTGTACACTTTATGACCACTAGAGGGAAGGGAGGAGCATAGTAAATATGTGTACACATTATGACCACTAGAGGGTAGGGAGGAGAATAGGAAATGTGTAAACATTATGACCACTAGAGAAAAGGGAGGAGCATAGTAAATATGTGTACACATTATGACCACTAGAGGGGAGGGAGGAGCATAGGAAATATGTGTACACATTATGACCACTAAAAAGGAGGAAGGAGCATAGTAAATATGTGTACACATCATGATCACTAGAGGGAAGGGAGGAGCATGGGAAATATGTGTACACATTATGACCACTAGAGGGAAGGGAGGAGCATAGGAAATATGTGTACACATTATGATCACTAGAGGGAAGGGAGGAGAATGGGAAATATGTGTACACTTTATGACCACTAGAGGGAAGGGAGGAGCATAGTAAATATGTGTACACATTATGACCACTAGAGGGAAGGGAGGAGCATAGGAAATATGTGTAAACATTATGATCACTAGAGGGAAGGGATGAGCATAGTAAATATGTCTACGCATTATGGCCACTAGAGGGAAGGGAGGAGCATAGGAAATATGTGTACACATTATGACCACTAGAGGGAAGGGAGGAGCATAGGAATGTGTGTACACATTATGACCACTAGAGGGAAGGGAGGAGCATAGGAAATATGTGTAAACATTATGATCACTAGAGGGAAGGGAGGAGCATAGTAAATATGTCTACGCATTATGGCCACTAGAGGGAAGGGAGGAGCATAGGAAATATGTGTACACATTATGACCACTAGAGGGAAGGGAGGAGCATAGGAAATATGTGTACACATTATGACTACGACAGGTAGTGGAGGAGCATAGGAAATATGTGTACACATTATGACCACTAGAGAGAAGGGAGGAGCATAGGAAATATGTGTACACATTATGACCACTAGAGGGGAGGGAGGCACATAGGAAATATTTGCACACATTATGACTACGACAGGTAGTGGAGGAGCATAGGATATATTTGTACACATTATGACCACTAGAGAGAAGGGAGGAGCATAGGAAATATGAGTACACATTATGGCCACTACAGGTTGCATGTTTTGAGTTACAGAGGAGGTCTAGGGCTAGAATCATTGCTCTCCCTATAACGATCATGGCGATACCTCACATGTGTGGTTTGAACACCATTTTAATATGCGGGCGCTGCTCACGTATGCGTTCGCCTCTGCGTGTGAGCTTGTCGGACGTGTCGTTTAAAAAAAAAAAAAAAGTTTTTTTTACTTTATTTTATTGATTTTAAAACTGTTTAAAAAAAATTGAGTCAATTTTATTCCCATTACAAGGAATGTAAACATCCCTTGTAATAGAAAAAAACATGACAGGTCCCCTTAAATATGAGATCTGGGGTCAAAAAGACCTCACATCTCATATTTGGACTAAAATGCAATAAACAAAATGACATTTTTGTTTGTCATTTGAAAAAACGACAACAAAAAATGTCCCTTTAAGACATATGGGAGGAAGTGACGTTTTGACGTCGCTTCTGCCCTGCTATGGTATGGAGACGGGTGGGGGCCATCTTGCCCTCATTTATATCCATACCTAACAGGAAACAGGACCCGATCGCCTCCGCCGCTACCGACGGCTCCGGTAAGAGGCGGAGGGAGGGGGGCGAATCTGCCACAGAGACCACCATTATTGTAAACAGGACTGCCCACTGAAAATATGGACACCTTGGTTGTGGCAGCAGCTGCCATCCCTTGGTACTACATCCCTGCGGGGAGACGTTGTGTTCATAGCATCTCCCCGCACGCTGACTAACCCCCAGCCAGAACGACTCGGATGATGGGGGCAAGCATACTGAGGAGGAACAGGAAGTGAGAAATTTAGACAAAGAAAAAAAACATTTAGAAGAGAAATTTAAGGAAAAGGTAAGTGACCCAACAATGCACTAGCTTAAAGGAACCTATTTAGAAAAAACAAAAACAAACCTTTACAACCCCTTTAAGTGAGGTGAAGAAGGGGGCAGAGGATACTACTGTGGGGGGGGGGGGCAGGAGCAGAGTTCAGTACTATGTGGGGGGAGTGATGTGAAGGGGGCAGAGGATACTACTGTGACAGACTATGTCAGTGATGGTGAACCTTGGCACCCCAGATGTTTTGAAGCTACATTTCCCATGATGCTCATGCACTCTGCAGTGTAGTGGAGCATCATGGGAAATGTAGTTCCAAAACATCTGGGGTGCCAAGGTTCACCATCACTGGACTATGTGTTCTTAATGCTGTCTTTTTACTGGGGGATATATATATATATTTTTTTTTTACTGTTTTTAGGAGTCAATTTAACTTGAACATGTTATCTTCTTGGTATCTTCTTTTTTTGTCTTTGCATGGTGACCCCCGCCGCAGCCAACTTTGGACTTAAAGCCAAGAAAAGTGTAATTCACCCGCGTTCTGCATCAAGCAACAAGACCAGGTTCTCCCTATCATCTGAAAAATCTGATCCAAATGAACTAAACATGTCGCCAGCAAACAGTGGCTTTGCATCGTATTCCAACTCATGTCCGCATGAAAAATCAGAGGACACTGCCCACTCGCTGGTCAATGACGACATTGAAAAAAAGGTTCATGTGAACAAAGATGGCAGCCTTTCGGTGGAGATGAAGGTGCGTTTTCGCTTACTCAACGAGGAGACCCTTCAATGGTCCACACAAATAAAGAAGTCCAGCACATCCGGCAAGGGCAAATGTGAAGAGGTTTGTTTATATGATGAAAAGGGTAAAAAAGAGATGAACCACGAAACCTTTTCTGAGACAGATGAGTCTTTTTATCCATGTGATGGCGACTCATACAGCTCAAAGCTTAATGATGCGGAATTAGACATGTACTGTGCCCACTGTGGAATGCAGTGTCAAGATTATGACATCTGGAAGAACCCCATGCATGCCAACCCTCAAGAGGACTATACAAAGAGGGCAACTTGGCAAACTCAGTCATCTGCTTCAAGCACTTCCTCACATCGCAAATTAGTGTCCAACCAAAAAGCATCTATGGACAGCCTCCATACCATGTCTTCTGAAGAGTACACAAAACATGTTGTCCACAAATCCTCTTGCTATTCTGAAACTAGAGAAAATGGAGAAACAACCATTAGGTACTCAAGAGTTAGCCAGTGCACAAGTCGTAGTAGTCAGTCAACTGCAGCATCAAATGTGGACGCCTCCTCAGATACAGCCAGGCAGAAAACGGGGGATAGCCAAAAGTCACGTTCCAGTCATAGGAGTCCAATGTCTTTGCAGAACCAGGAGTCACAGAATTCTGAAGGACACCTAAAAACTGAAGGGGGAAGCTTGGCAGACTGCGGTGAACCACCTCCCACACCTTGTTCTGATGGTGAAAACTGTAGTCAAAGAGTTGAAATGGTTTCACAGTCATTGCACTCTGGAACAAGTAAGAGAAGACTACTCAAACGAGACAGCACTAATTCCAAGAGTTTTGGGTCAAATATCAGTTACACTGAAAATGAAGAAAGAGATGAAACTAGCGCTAAAGCAACACCTATGAATATGCTAAGTGTTTCCACTGAAAGAAAAGTGTCCGAAGACCGTAGTAAAAGTACAGAACAACCAGCGACCACAAATGAACTGGAGGATCAAGAAAACAGAGCTAGTGACTGCGATAAGTGTTCCTCAAGAGCAAGCTCTCATTCCAGATCTTCAGCAGGAAGAAGAGAGAAAAACAAAAGTTGTAGCCAAAATGGTGGTCAAGGTTCCTGCAGTTCTCCTCGCTTGTCTTCCATTTCAAAGCAGCATAGTGAAAAATCATTGGACCATGGGCAAAGTTTAGAAAATTGTGAGGCCATTGCAAATGATAACAGGTCTACCTCTTCGAAATCAAATAGAAAATCCCTTGCAGAAAGTCGGGGACAGAGCTTTCAGTCTAACCGGTCGCACCAAACAATGTCACCTATAGCAGACTCAGCTTTACCACAAGAGCAAGTAGACAATCAAACCACAATTCAAGAGGACAGTTGCAATGAATCTTTAAAATCCCACTGCACAGGCAAATCTGAAGAATGCCCAGCAGCCACCGCAGATGGTCAGGAAAGACTTCCAGTTTCACGGTCATCAAGTAAATCTCAATCCTTCAGTTCGAAATACAACAATGTAAGCTGTCCGGAAAATGAAAAAAATTATAGCGTTAGTTCAAGAGTGTCATCAGCATCTGAGAAAAAAGGCAAACTGGTTGGGTCCACTGAAATATGCGATCGCAGTTCTTCAAGAGACAGTGCCAGAGCGGTGTCCCAAAATAGTAAAGATGATGAAAAGCTAAATGATCAGAATGAAAATGCTGAAACATGTAGCGGGATATCAGCTTTAGAGACTCCCTGCATTCACAGTCCTTCACCTCCAAAAGATAAACCAGTCAAAAGACATCTGCGTTCTTCTCACTATAAATATTCCAGTAATAGCATGAACAATGACCCATTGAGAAACGTTAATGGAGAAATGGTCGACAGCTCACGATCGTCAACACCTGCATCAAAGGGATTGTTGGTGTCTAAGATCAGCATTGAGACCTGCAAACTGCTAAAAAATTCTCCCAATAATAATAGTACAGAGGAGATTCATAATGGCAAAAAACGAAAAAACAGCTCTAGTTCCTCAAAGAGAAAACTCAAAGTAGAATCATTAGATCAAGAAAATATCGTTAGTAGTGAACTTACACCATCTGCGCTACCCAACGTTTCTCCAGAAGAAGTTGTAAATGAATGGCTTAAAAAGATTCCCTCAGAAACAATGGCTGTTGAGTATGAAGTCGAAGAATGCCAAAAAAAGGTCATTATGGATGTCAAAACTGAAGGACCAAAACTGGACGCCGATAAAGAGGACAATGGTGAACCAAATGAGGTCTCCATAACAGATGAACAAAATGATGACCAAGTTGGGAAGCAGGTGACTGAGGTGTGTTGTACTGATAATGCCAATCAAACAGATGTTGCAAAATTGGCAGATAAGGAAGAAATTGAGGCATCCGATTTGACAAATAACTCAAAAACAAATAATGCGAAAGATGAGGCAGGGACAAAGGACTGCATTTGCGATAAAAGGTCACTACCAAACAACATACATAATTCTGTGCAAATAATGAAGGCACTGCTTAATCCATTACAGGAATCAAAACTTGACCGCTCAAACAGTTTACCAGAAGTATCACAAACCATGGGAAGGAAGCTTAGTAACTCTGCACAGGTCCTGATCTCATGTCTTGCTGGTCTACAGCTTTTAAATGATGGTCCAACAGATCCCACCAAAAACTCAAACGACTCAAAGTGTATTGAACTTCTACATATTTTTCAGGCGCTATGGGCAGAAGGTCCAACCAATAAAAATACAACTGATCTTAAGTCTGCAAAGCACTATTCCAGAGAAGATGAGTTGACTCCAGTTTCGTCCTCTGGAGTTGATATCAACAGCGGGTTTGATGGATCAGGTGATGGTAGTATAACTGGCGTAGGTGATGGTACTGCAACGGAAAAATCAATAGTAAAGGAAGTGGAATGTGATAGTAAAAACATACAACGTTGCAATGAAGAACCAACCTCTTCAGGAGACCAGGATACAGGAAGTGGTCAAACAGCCACAACAGAAACTGCCGATGCTGGTTTTGATGAGACGAAATCTTATGTCATGGATGAAAATATGAATGAAAAAAAGATAGACAGCAACTCTGATGGAGATGTAAAAGACTCTATGAAAGGGCATGAAATCACTGATACAGAAGCTCTAGAGGACCATGCCATAAGTAATAATGAAACCATGAATATCCTTAGCCATAATGAAAACAAGGCAAAAACCCAGGAGTCTTACTCACAGGAAGCAAATGACATCAAGTCTAGCAGTCAGACCACTATCATATCTACATCTGATTCAAATGAGAAAAACAATCCAGCAACAAATGACCAAACATTTGATGCTGACCCGGTTTGGGTGCTGAAGCTACTAAAAAAAATTGAGAATGAGTTTATGACTCATTATGTGGATGCAATGCATGAATTCAAGGTCAGGTGGAATTTAGAAAACAACGACAATCTCGAGGAGATGATTGCAGAACTTAAGAATGAGGTAAGCCAAAGAATCCAGAGGAGTATTTCAAATGAGCTTAAGAAAATTAAGAGTCGATCGGGAATGAGGATGCCAAGGCCCCCTGACTATGGTCTGAAGAGCAAGTCTTCTTTGCAAGCAGAGGAAAGGCGAAGACGTTTGCAAGCAATGCAGAGAAGGTCCATGCATGGTTATGCAGGTGGTGATAACATGGAAGGTGGAACTAATGATTCATGTGAGACTGATGAAGAAGACCTAACTTTCAGTGCTTCATTTGCAGATGACAGCAGTGGACAAGCGAATGATGAGTTCTGCCCATGTGAAAAATGCATAAAACAGAAAAAGTTAGCAAAATTAGCAAAACCAAGGCCTCCAGTTGCCGATGCTCCCATCGTGAGAGCATTTGACCTTCAGCAGATATTGAAGATAAAGAGGGAAAACAAGGAGCCCAAAAATACTGAACAAGGAGCATGTGACAATGACGTAAAGGCAGCAACTGGAAAGGATTGTCCTGAAGGCCAAAATAAAGAAGATGCCATTGATGCTGTCTCTCGATCTTCTAAAGCTGATGATGAAATGATAACAAAATCAGACATCGTAGAACAAGGTGGTGAAGATAATAATGAGACTGATAGCCAGCAAGATAAAACAGCTGTAGAAAAAGATGAAATATGTGAAGAAAATGACCTTCAAGATGAACCTACACAAGAAGAAGAAATGGAAAACGAAGACTCCAATGTAGAAAACAAGTCCGAAAACAAATGCTCCAATGTAGAAAACATTTTAGAAAACGAGGACTCCAATGTAGAAAACAAGTCCGAAAACGAAGACTCCAATGTAGAAAATAATTTAGAAAATGAATGCTCCAATGTAGAAAACAATGTAGAAAACGAAGACTCCAATGTAGAAAACAATTTAGAAAACAATTGCTCCAATGTAGAAAACAATTTAGAAAACGAAGAATCCAATGTAGAAAACAAGTCCGAAAACAAGGACTCCAATGTAGAAAACAAGTCCGAAAACGAAGACTCCAATGTAGAAAACGAGGACTCCAATGTAGAAAACAAGTCCGAAAGCGAAGACTCCAATGTAGAAAACAAGTCCGAAAACGAAGACTCCAATGTAGAAAACAAGTCCACTGATGACTTGGATGGCGAAGTAGAAAATGCCATATCTGATGAACTTAACTCTGGAGGTGCCCAAGGGAAAGGGATGAGCACAGATTGCCCAGTGGATGAGGATAACACAGCAGTAGTGTGCGAAGATGAACAGCCAAACCAGCTAGAGGATATCCACCAAGATCAAGAATTACCATCTGAACATGAGGAAACAAAAGAGACTTCTGATTCTCATGATGAACAACCCATGAAGGATGAGGCTGTTTTAATAGATGAGTGTTGTCAAAATGGTGCTTGCCATGAAGAAAAGGACACAACAAACCCTGTCATCAAAACTGAGGAAAACTCAGAAGATGAAGACACGGAAGCTGTTGAATCCCATGGTTTGTACTTCCAGAGATCTTGTTTAGGTAATGGTTCTCTCATAACACAGAATGGCTCTGTGGAAGATCTAGAAAAATGTAAAGAGACAAACAATACCTTAGGGGAAACATCACCAAATGGACAATCAAACAGTTCTGGTAGTAAACATTCCCAGATGTACCCTGACAGTTCCTCTGAGGAGGAGGAGGATGGAGACTCCCCGCGAGCTATGGGTAAAAATAAAAGTATTGGGCGGGTATCAAACCACAAAGGAAGCTTTGATGATTGTGACAGTAAATCCAAGAAGGCTTTGGAAGATGATATTATTGATGAAGATGACCTGGACTTTTAGGTAAACTGACTTTTAGACCCTTACATAGACCTCTAAAAAGCAAAGCTCAAAAGATCCAACTGGTAATACTGATATTTGCATTGCAGTTTACTAGCCTAGTTGTTTTCAGTCATCTTTTAGCCTTCTAGTAGCAAAGGCTCAAATTTGCAGCAGCTATTTTCTTGTTTATAAAGCTTGTGTTTGGCACTGTAAATTGGCCAGAGGCGGCTCTAGGCTTTGTGAGGCCTTAGGTAAAACTTAGACATGAGGCCCCACTCACGCCCATAATGGGAAAAATAATTCAAGCAAGAAAAATGGCTGCAGAAAATGCACGGATCTAGCACACAGGTGATCGGCACCACTTCCAGGACACCCTCCTCACCCATCAGACATATTTAGCCAATGCAAGAGGGGGGAGAGAGGCGGAGGTGATAAAGAGAGATGGGTGATAGATCCGATTAGTATTGATCTTATTTGTAACCCAGTCTCTGATTAAGAATACTGGAAGCATCTTGGTTCAGGGTTAAGGAAGCCTTCGGGGCGGTGTCTTTTTGCAAGGCCCTTGTTTCCGGTAAAAAAGCAAATTAGGCGGCCCGGAGGCCCCTGTGAATGTGAGGCCTTAAGCGACCACCTAATTAGAGAGCTGCCTCTGAAATTGGCATTACGAAAGTGCTGTTGGGCTCCAATGAGGAAATCAGCGGGTCTCACAAAGGTTCAACTCCTGGTGGAGGATCTATGACCACTTATAGTGCTGTCCAGTCGTTTCCCACCTTGTAGCATCAACTACACAAATGCACAGAACTCTTTTAAGTTGCTTTAGATGTTATATAAAAATGAAATGTACCATGTGATCATTGTTTCTATATGTCATGATTTTATTTTTTTAAATGCTTGCTTTAAACTTCCAAAAGGTTCTGAAGTACATTATGAAACAATCCTTGAAGGAAAAGTCCATCCAAAACTGGTATTTCAATTTTTGGTCAGCAGTGGATTGAATCACTGATAGGGGTTGATTTACTAAAGGCACTTTGCAAGTTCAGTTGTAGCGATGAGCTTCGAGTTTGAGTTGAACTCATGTTTGAGTTGAACATTGCCTGTTCGCCGAACAGCGAACAATTTGGGGTGTTTGCGGCATATTCGAAAAGTCGCAGAACACCCTGGAAAAGTCTATGGGAGAAATCTAAATTGCTAATTTTAAAGGCTTAAATGCAAGTTATTGTCATAAAAAGTGTTTGGGGACCCGGGGGCCTGCATCAGGGGACATCAATGTACATTTGTTTTTCAAAAACTGCAATTTTTTCGGGAGCAG
Source organism: Rana kukunoris (assembly GCA_029574335.1). NCBI lineage: Eukaryota > Metazoa > Chordata > Amphibia > Anura > Ranidae > Rana > Rana kukunoris. The sequence goes on along the minus strand of CM056052.1, from coordinate 22,475,235 downwards.
TGATTTTAATAATGCTTAAAGTGAAACAATAAATGTGAAATGTTCCTTTAAATTTCGTACCGGGGGTGTATAGTATGCCTGTAAAGGAGCGCTTGCTTCCCGTGCTTAGAACTGTCCCTGCACAAAGTGTAATTTCAGAAGGATAAAAAGTCATTTAAAATCACTGCTCCCACTTACCCTCAACAAATTGATTTAGAAGGGGTTTACTGAGACCTAAAAAAATATTTAAAGGGTTCCTCTAGGACAGTGTTTCTCAATCATAGTTCCATTTAACCCTAGGGTTCCTCCAGAGGTTGCTATGGGTTCTTTGAGCACTTTCTGCCTCACAGATAAGTTACTACTGACACTGTCCACAAGTGTAAGACGCACTCTTCCCACTAATCATCACATTAATGTGTCATGAGTTGTAGATATAGTAATTTTTATCAGGGGTTCCCTGAGACCAGAATGTTATTTCAAGGGTTCCTCTGTGTTGAAATGGTTAAAAAAGGCTATTCTAGGGCAGTGGTCTCCAAACTGCGGCCCTTTGCTTGCTTTTATTCGGCCATTGGGGAACTTTTTCATTCACTGACACTAACAAAGGGGCACAGTTACTCAAAATGACACCAACAATAATGACACCATAAGATGGGGCACAATTCCACTCAATGACATCAACAATGGGGCCCAATAACGGGGCACAATTCCTACCAAAGACACTAAAGATGGGGATCAGTTCTTCCCAATGACATCAACAATGAGGCCCAATGGTGGGGCACAATTCCTACCAAAGATGGGGCACAATTCCTACCAATGACATCAACAATGGGGCCCAATTCTTACCAATGACATCAACAATGAGGCCCAATGGTGGGGCACAATTCCTACCAAAAATGGGGCACAATTCCTACCAATGACATCAACAATGAGACCCAATGGTGGGGCACAATTCCTACCAAAGATGGGGCCCAATTCCTACCAATGACATCAACAATGGGGCCTAATTCTTACCAATGACATCAACAATGAGGCCCAATGGTGGGGCACAATTCCTACCAAAGATGGGGCACAATTCCTACCAATGACATCAACCATGAGGCCCAATGATGGGCCACAATTCCTACCAAAGACACCAATGATTGGGGCATAATTCCTCCCAATGACACAAGTGATGGGGCACAATTCCTCTCACTGACACTGAAGATGGGGCATGGTTTAATGCAACTGACGCTGGGACCCTTTTCTACTCCCGATAGCCACAGTGTGGCCCCCCTAAAACCTGATGAACAGTAAAGTTGCCCTTTGCTTAGAAAGTTTGGAGACCCCTGTTCTAGGGTAATACATTTGGTCTATTGAAGGGAACCTGTTTGAATGGCAGAAGCTGCTATGTAGCTCCGCTACCTACAATTCTCTTCCATAGGGCCCAATGAAATATGTAAGTGGGTTTTACAGGTATTGGTCACTTACTAATTCAATAAAAAAAAACATAAAAAAGTCTATTTGCAATCCAACTCACAGGTTCTGTTTAACCACTTAAGACCCGGACCAATACGCTGGCAAATGACCCAAGGGGTTTTTGCGATTCGGCACTGCGTCGCTTTAACAGACAATTGCGCGGTCGTGCGACGTGGCTCCCAAACAAAATTTGCGTCCTTTTTTTCCCACAAATAGAGCTTTCTTTTGGTGGTATTTGATCACCTCTGCGGTTTTTATTTTTTGCGCTATAAACAAAAATAGAGCGACAATTTAAAAAAAAATGCAATATTTTTTACTTTTTGCTATAATAAATATCCCCCAAAAATATATAAAAAAACATTTTTTTTCCTCAGTTTAGGCCGATACTTATTCTTCTACATATTTTTGGTAAAAAAAAATCGCAATAAGCGTTTATCGGTTGGTTTTCGCAAAATTTATAGCGTTTACAAAATAAGGGATAGTTTTATTGCATTTTTATTAATTTTTTTTTTTTTTACTACTAATAGCGGCGATCAGCGATTTTTTTCGTGACTGCGACAATATGGCGGACACTTCGAACAATTTTGACACATTTTTGGGACAATTGTCATTTTCACAGCAAAAAATGCATTTAAATTGCATTGTTTACTGTGGAAATGACAGTTGCAGTTTGGGAGTTAACCACAGGTGGCGCTGTAGGGAATGTGTGCCCTAATGTGTTGTTTACAACTGTAGGGGGGTGTGGCTGTAGGTGTGACGTCATCGATCGCGTCCCCCTATTACAGGGATGACGCGATCGATGCTCCGGCCACAGAGAAGCACGGGGAAGCCGTGTGTACACACGGCTCTCCCCGTTCTTCCGCTCCAGGGACGGATCGCCGCACTGCAGCGGCGATCGGGTCCGCGAATCCCGCGGTCCCGGTCCTGGAGCTTCGGACCGGGTCGCGGGCGCGCGCCCGCGGGCGCGCGCCCGCGACCCACGGCTGGGTACTAAAACCAACGTATATATACGTTGATGTGCCCAGCCGTGCCATTCTGCCGACGTAAATGTGCAGTAGGCGGTCCTTAAGTGGTTAAGCAACAATCTGACAGTATTGAACAAAAAGAATACGTCCCTTGGACAACTAAAAACAAAAGTTACATAGTACATACTATACAAATGACTGTAAGAATAGCCTCCAGTATGGGTCAAGGTTTGATAACAGTAATTGTGTTTTTTTTTGTAAAAAATGTGTCTGTAATGTCATCTATGCTCCATCGGTCAATGATTGCACGTTGGTTGTGTTAAATGGAACCTGTTGCTAGGAAAATCTTATCATGGCGGCATGGTCATAGTAGCTGGTGCCCTAAGGTATCGCTACAAAACGTTTGTTCTTTAAACTTAAGACATGGTGTGGTTTGCTAATCCTAAATTACAATGTGCCTCATCGACCTATAGAAGGGTGTATGATATGCAATATAGGATGTAGGGGAGGAAAGAGCAAATGAATAGACAGCTTGTGGTGCCTATAAACGCCAGCAGCTTTAACAGGTTTAGATGGTTTTGATGCCAGGGTTTCTGATCATGTGACTGCCGCGATTGGCTGTCGGAGCAGTCACATGATCAGAAAGTTCCCGATCATAGAGATCAGTGGACTGCCCTAGCCGCTCTGTTTACATTCTGGTACCCATCTATAGGCGCACCTGCCGATTGGCCGCATAAATGCCCTACCGCCGGCATAAGGAGGTCAAATCCCAACTTAGCCAAAGTGGAACTTTACTTGGGTAAGAAAATAGGGAATTTTATTATGAAAGAGACATACTATGGGGGTCTATTTATAAAAATGTAGCATAGCCATTTATTTGGGGAATCTGCATGTGCAATTGTCCTCTATGAATTGGACAAAAAGCACATGTTCTTTAGGCTATTTTCTCTTCCGAGCAGAGGTGTTTTTTTGTTTGGGGGGTGGCAAACAACAACCCCACCAAGGCACCTCAACCCCCCCTCACCAGCACTTACCCCATCTAGGCGGCGGGCACATGGAAAATCGGCGGGAATCGAGCAGCGGTGTGGACATTGGGCAGTGGTGGGGATCGGGGCATCGGTGGGCACATCGAGCAGCGGTGGGAATCGGGCAGTGGTGGGGATCGGGGCATCGGCTGGCACATCGGGCAGTGCCAGGAATTAGGGCATCGGTGCACATGAGGCTGCGGCGGGCATCAGGCAGCTGCTCCTGTGTCTTCTCCTCCTCGCTTCCGCCATGCATCTCCTCCCCTGCTCCTAGGCATCCAGTAGGATTGCCTGTCCTTTCAGCCAGCCGGGTGACGGGTATCAGACCGGCTTCCCGATCGGCTGTGACGAAGATCAGTGTTGCAACAGCAAATATTCATTCGCTGTTGTAACACATGCGTGGGCTCATTGGCCAATGCTTTGCGCCACAAGCCTATTAAAGCCTCTGGCTCCAATCATGTGCTTCCAAAAAACACCCTCGCCACTGTAATTCATGCACCTGTCATCCTGAAAGGGATTGGGTGCATGACTAGGGGGTAGCAGCATGTGCATCGTAGAGTATTAATAAGGATGTTGCAGCCATAGTCCTAATGGACGGGCCACCACTGCTTCTGAGGAATGTTCTTTTATTATGGGTAGTGGTAAAATACTGCATTATGGCCACTAGATGGAGGTAAAGAGCATTGGAAATACCAAAATCTTTGTAGCAAGATATGCAATGTAACAGTTATAGAGGACACTAGAGGGAATTAACATTGCAATGTAGCTGTTGGTTTCATTGATTTGCTGATTTTTAACCTGACAGATTCAGCTCCCATTGATTACAATGGGGTCCGGTTCAGCATCCAAAATCCGGCAAACACTATTGGAACTAAATCCAGGGCAGTTCGACCCAGCCCTACTGCTGTATGTAAGCCAGGCTATTTGTGAAAGAAAAAATAATAAATAACGGGCAAATATGCACTGCCTGTCCCTGAAATCTCCACCCTCTACCCACTGCATGGTATTTTGCATTAATATTTATGCCCCATAGCAGTGCCCACCTATTTTTAAAAGTAGTTTGTCTATTAGCCCTAAAAATGGCCAGAATTGAATAATAGGATCACTCCTGCAACCCCCCCCCCCCCCATAGACTTCAATGGGATTTGGCGAACCCTTGGCAAATCAACCCAGGCCGATTTGCTCATCCATAGTCCTTGGCACACCAAAATTACGTTTTCAAGAAAGTAGCTTTATTGCATAATAATTACACAATACGGAGTTCAATGTTTTGGGGCCACGCAAGACCCCTTGATCAAGGGCTGTGTGACCACTTACATATAATTATGCAGGCATAGGCATCATTGAGAACTACCAGAAAAGAGAAGGAAGACCTTGCGCATCAAGTGACCAACCTCGAGATGTCTGAAAAAAAGGTAGGTACAAAAAATGCAGCAAGGGGGGCACTGGGGGTCAGGAGGGAGGGACCCTGGAGTTGGGCGTTAGGAAAATATGCCACTTTGGCAATATTCTCTTAGTAATAGATTTCCTTTAACTGCTGTAAATTTTACCAACATAATTGCAAACAATCACTAGTGCATGATGGGATGGTTTTTGGCTTAATGCAAGACAAAGCATCAGGTTCAACTGAAAGCCCCCCCCCCCCCCCCAAATTGATAAAACTCCCAGAAAAGTCATGACCTTCAACCTGATGGTCCCTGTTGAATCTCAGGGGCTTTCGTTTATATTGTTTTACTGCAGCACTGGGGTACGTTTATATAAGCTTTAATACTCAGTGTGGGTGCCAGCTCAGTTTGTCAAGCTGAAGCCTATGTATTTATAGAAGTTGAAAAAGTTCATCTTTGTTAGGTCGTAAAAGCAACATAACACAGCAGCAAGTCACTGTGAGAATGTGGAAAGTCTACATGTTTCGTGCTACATCAGGGCTTAATCATGCGGTCATGATTAAGCCCTGATGTAGTACGAAACCCATAGACTTTCCTCATGCAAAGATGCAAATGGACCCTTAAAGATGAAGTCATGATTGAAACATACTGTATATTAGAAATGATAAATATGTACATTAAACTGAATAGTGATTAATGGAGTCATGATTAAGTATTGATTTTGACTTTCCTCATACAAAGAGGCAAAAGATGAAGTCATGATTGGCAGATACTGCGTATTAGAAATGCTAATTATATGCAATAAAATGTATAATTATGGTAAAAGCAACCCGTTAAATTGGGTCTAAATTTTTGCCCCACGTTTTTAAGTAAGCTCACTGGCTCTGGTAAGATGACTCCAAACCAAAAACGCTTCCCACAGTGTGTACCGCAAAGTGACTTGAAGCCCAGGTATATAGAAAAAGGCACCAAAACAAAAGAAGATCCATACAGACACACAATAAAGAAGTGATTGGGGTCATGTTTTACTCTTATTTATACTGCCGTAGTGCTACCCAGAGAAGCCAAGGGAGGAATATAGGACTCAACCTGTAATCTTGTAGTAGCTCTTCTTCACTGCTCCCTTTTGGCATGCCTGTGACAGAATTAATTGATGTCTACCAGCAGGTGTCTCCTAGAAGCCAACAGATTCCAGTAATCAGTCTCCACCTGATGATGGCTGCTGGGAGGATATTTAGGTCCTTCCCTGCTAGTGCCTATTGATCCAGTGTTATGTCAGGAATCAGTAGCAGGAATGGCCATATCTGCGTGGCTACATGCCGGAAACTGGGACCGGACCACCAAGCATTTGATACACTGTCAATTTTGCAGGTTTTCCTACTTACAAAGCATGTAGAGGTCTGTAATTTGTATCATAGGTACTCTTCAACTGCGAGAGACGGAATCTAAAACAAAAACAAAAAAGTATTTGATACATCTGAAAAGCAGAACTTAATATTTGGTACAGAAACATTTACAGAGATCATACATTTCCTGTAGTTCTTGACAAGTTTTGCACACACTGCAGCAAGGATTTTTGCCCACTCCTCCATACAGAGCTTCTCCAGATGCTTTAGGTTTCGGGGGTGTCGCTGGGCAATACGGACTTTCAGCAACCTCTTTTCTATTGGGTTCAGGTCTGGAGACTGGCTAGGCTACTCCAGGACCTTGAGATCTTATAGAGCCCCTCCTTAGTTGCCCTGGCTGTGTATTTCTGGGTCGTTGTGATGCTGGAACACCCAGCCACGACCCATCTTCAATGCTCTTACTGAGGGTAGGAGGTTGTTGGCCAAGATCTCGCAATACATGGCCTTATCCATCCTCCCCTCAATACGGTGCAGTCATCCTGTCTCCTTTGCAGAAAAGCATCCCCAAAGTATGATGTTTAAACCTCCATGCTTCACGGTTGGGATGGGGTTCTTGGGGTTGTACTCGCCCTTCTTCTTCCTCCAAACACAGCAAGTGGAATTTAGACCAAAAAGCTCTATTTTTGTCTCATCAGGCCACAGGACCTTCTCCCATTCCTCTTCTGGATCATCCAGATGGTCATTGGCAAACTTCAGAAGGGCCTGGACATGCGCTGGCTTGAGCAGGGGGACCTTGTGTGCGCTGCAGGATTTTAATCCATGATGTTGTAGTGTGTTACTAATGGTTTACTTTGAGACTGTGGTCCCAGGTCATTGACCAGGTCCTGCCGTGTAGTTCTAGGCTGATTCCTTACCTTCCTCATGATCATTGATGCCCCACGAGGTGAGATCTTGCATGGAGCCCCAGACCAAGGGAGATTGACCGTCATCTTGAACTTTAGACATGTGCAATTTTTTTCTTTACGAATACGTTTTCCGTCATTATTCGTTATTTTCGTTGATTCGTTAACCTACAAATAAACAAATGGTTTAGCGCAAATAATAACGAATAACGATATTTCCAAAAATAACGAATATGGAAAACTACGAAGATACGAAACTACTAAATGTAAAAGAACAACACAACGAAAGAAAAAAGAAACGAAAACATAGAAATAACGAAAACACCGAACACAAAAAAAAAATCATAATTATGAAAAATAAACGAAAATGCAAACTTTGAAGAACGAAAAGAAAACAACCGAAATGCCGAACAAAGAATAAAAAACGAAAAGCAAAACGAATGAAAAATAAATTACGAATCTTCGGAAAAACGGAAATGAAATAATGTAAATTCACTTTCATTAGTACTGTGACCAATAGCCACTCAGCGCTGTCCCTTCCCCTGAAGAGGTTTGTTCCTTCCCCCAATGAGCTTCTTTCTTATGTGGCTCCTTGACCTTGTGTCTTTATCTGTGTTAGTCAATCGCAGTAAATTACGATGTTTTACAAAATTACGACGAGTAGTGTGTCGAATAAACGTAAAATGTATTTTAACAGAATTACGAATGCAATAAAATCTACAAAAGAACGTTGTTATAATCAAATGAAATTAGACACGAAAATACGAATGATCATAAAGCAACGAAGATTTATTTCTTACAAAAATACAAACGCGGCATGATGGAAAATATAATGTAAATACGAATATCAAAACAACGAAAAATAAACCAACGTAAAAACGAATGAACGAATAAATTCATTGTAAAAATACGAACGAGGCAGAATACAACATTTAACGAAAATACTAATCTCGAATCAACGAAAAATAAACTAACATAAAAAAACGGAAACGGAAAAAAAAGTGTTACGAAAATACTAAAGAGTACGAATACGATAACTAACGTCTTACGAAATTACGACTCATTACGAATCACGATAAACGAACAGAAACGAAACAGAAATAAACGAAAATTTTTGTTGTGCACATGTCTAGTTCTTCCATTTTCTAATAATTGCACCAACAGTTGTTGCCTTCTCACCAAGTTGCTTTCCTAACGGCTGTCTGGTCTTGGCCATTGTGGAGAGGTTGGAGTCTGTTTGGGTGTGTGGACAGGTGACTTTTATACAGGTAACGAGTTCCAACAGGTTCAGTTAATACAGATAATGATTGGAGAACAGGAGGGATTCTTAAAGAAAAAATAACAGGTCTGTGAGAGACGGAATTCTTACTGAATGGTAGGTGATCAAATACGTCATGCAATAAAATGCAAATTAATTATTTCAAAATCATACAATGGGATTTTCTGGATTCTTGTTTTAGATTCAGTCTCTCACAGTTGAAGAGTACCTATGATAAAAATTACAGACCTCTGACTAGCAACCCCCCCCCATGTGGACGGTCACAAGCCCCGCACTTACCCCATCCAGGTTGCAGGTAGTACAGCGCTTCCTCCGGGCAATGGGTGGCTGCTTCCCCTGTGTATCCTTTTTCTCGGCATTATGGCGGCTTTTGCTGTGCGTCTCCGTCCTCCTTCTAGGCGACCAATAGGATCACTTCTCCTCTCGGCCAATCAGGTGGTGCTCCCTGATTGTCCAGGACAAGAATCAGGAAGACAATAGCGAATATTAATTCTCTATTGTCACACAACTGGGTGGGCTCGGTATGCAGCCCAAGTCTACCCTTTTTTAAAGTCTATTAAAGCCTCTGGTTTCAATCACGTGCTTAAAAACAAAAAAACATTGGCATTAATGTGTCCCTTCATGTAGATTAGGGGGCTTGACGCGTAGATAGGGGGTGGCGCCCCTGGTCCCTGCATTATGGGCCACCACTGGTGGGACCTAAATACCCTCCCAGTAGCCAGCATCAGGTGCAGATTGATTACTGGGATCTTTTGGCTGCTTGGAGACACCTGCTGGTAGACACCAGAACTGCAAGCTTCCACGCTAAAAAGCACAGTGCCATTCAGCTGCCGGCTAGTACACAGAGGAGAGGGGACAGTGGCTGTTGTGCTGCCCCTAGCTCCCCCACAGGAATGTCCGTAATTTGGGCTTCAGCCTAGGGTGGAGCTACAACAAGCACAAACAGACATAAAGATATGCTTTGATTGCACAACATGGTCACAAATTAGAACAGAGCTAGGTGCTCCATGCATTTGGTCCCCTGAGGTATTCAACAATGATTATGAAGTAGTGGTGAAATAAATTTACCGTATATGGATAGGCCGCAGCTGCTCAGCGTACATGGTAGCTTTGTAACAGTGATATAAGCACTTGGAAGAGAGACAGTTTCATGGGTGCTATAGCATGCCGCTTCCACAAAGCACAGTAACACTATCTCAAAAACTTGTCCTGCATTCTGTAAAGTTTTATGTCTATGTAAGCTGTTATGTATTTATGAAAAAATCACTTTAAGCACTTTATTACTGTATAAAACAGAGTGGTATATGTATTTACCAATATCATATGTAAAATGTCAGTTGCTGTAACTGAAAACAATAAAAAAAAAACATGTAAAATACCTTCTCTACAGTGTTTTTCCTATGGGTTGCAGCATTTTATGGACAAGACATTCACAGGCTTGGCACAGATCAACCCCCTGCTGCAGCCCTCTTCAGAAGGAGGGGCTATCTTTGTTCTGGAATCATCCAGTGTCACCATATACTTGAAGACAAAGAAAAATGGATAGCCGCACTCCAAAACCTGATGGGTGGTCTTTTATTCAATAGACAGCATGTACAAAAATAGGGTCACAGCAGTGGAAACAGGGAACAGCCGACGCGTTTCGCACTGGATCAGTGCTTATTCATGGTGGTGACTCCTTTCTTTCTATCGTCACCATATACTTCCTGAACTGGAATGTCTGCTTAGAGGTGAGGCAATCATGTACATCCTGGTGCCTGATAACTTGTAAGATGGGCTTGTGATTGTCTAGAATTGTGCGCCTGACCCTTTTTATCTCCTGCTAGAACAGTGACCCTCCTGCTTGAGGCTTTAACTCTCCACCGTCTTGTGACCACTCCATGCCAAAGGCCTCCTCTCGGCTTTCCCAGCGATTAACCTTCATTTCCCTAAAGGAATGAAGGTCCACACAAGGATAGGGTTGCTGCACTTTACTGATGCAACCGGTAGGGTTGCCACCTGTCCAGGATTCACCTGGACAGTTTGGGTTTTAACCACTTCCCGACGGCCGTACGACTATGTATGGCTGCAGGGTGGCTCTAATTCTCTGGGACGCCGTCTTTTGATGGCCACCCTTTTCCACGTTCCCCGCTCGCGCTCCCGAGCTCGCATCGGGGAACTTCTGTGCTGGCCGTGTGCCTTGGACACAGCCAATCACAGATCGCTGTAAATAGCCAATCACAGTGGCTATTTACAGCGCGATCGTCGGTCAATGAGAGATGATCTCATATGTAAATATCATCTCTCATTGCCGTCTCTCCCTCCTCACATAGACAGCGTGTGTGAGGAGGGAGAAATTCTGAGTTAAAGTGCCATACAGTGCCCAATCAGTGCCATACAGTGCCAATCAGTGCCCAATCAGTGCCCAAACAGTGCCATACAGTGCCCAATCAGTGCCATACAGTGCCCAATCAGTGCCCAGGAAACACTTGGTGCCCACCAGTACCCACCTCTGCCGCCTCCGTACCCACCTCTGCCGGTTCCATACCCACCTCTGCCGCCTCCGTACCCACCTCTGCCGCTTCCGCCTCCGTACCCACCTCTGCCACCTTCATACCCACCTCTGCCGCCTCCGTACCCACCTCTGCCGCCTCCGTACCCACCTCTGCCACCTTCATACCCACCTCTGCCGCCTCCGTACCCACCTCTGCCGCCTCCGTACCCACCTCTGCCGCCTCCGTACCCATCTCTGCCTACTTTCCAAAAAGGGGTTTTTTGGGGGGCATTTGTACTTTCCTGGCTTGTTAGGGTCTCAAGAAATGAGAGAGACCTTCAGTACATCAGGTGTGATCAGTAGTGTTGCTCACGAATATTCGCATTGCGAATATTCGCTACGAATATTGCATATTCGAGTATTCGCGAATAACTCGAATATTGCGGCGAATATTCGTATTTTTTCTAATTTATTTGTAAAACAGATCACATCCTAGTGATCTCCATCGACGTCTAAAAGCATTGCTGGTATGATTAGAGAGAGACCCTGGGCCAAGTAGCTGATGCGATTCTTTTATGTTGCCGAAAATTAGCATTGCGAATTTTCGGCAGCATAAAAGAATCGCATCAGCTACTCGGCCCTTCTTTTGCATCAGAGCCAATCAGAATAACTCGAATATTCGGCAAAAGGAATATTGCGCGATTATCTTCTCCGCCCTTCTTTTGCATCAGAAGTAGTCTGGTGAGCCGCGCATAGGCACAGCAGTACACAGGTGCTCTCCTTACAATTCTCATTAAGCCATGGGACCTCCTCTCCTCACTGCCAGCCTGAATAAAGGGGGGAAGTGGGGACATGCAAGTGTGGAGCCGCACACACAGGCTCCTGATGATGAGATGAATAGGAGAGGGAGAGAGAGAGAGTTGCAGAGGAGACAGCAAGAGAATGGGGAAGAGACCCAGTTATAGTGCCCTGTCCCTCTGGTCTGCCCCAGTGCCCTGTCCCTCTGGTCTGCCCCCAGTGCCCTGTCCCTCTGGTCTGCCCCCAGTGCCCTGTTCCATTTTGTTAAAGTTGTTGTTGGTAATATTTAATTTTGTAACTCGATTATGCACAAAACATTTAAGTGTCATTCCATGAGATAATCTACGAGGGCGTGTTTACTGGTGCAATTAGGCGCAGGGCTGTGTATGAATTAGGTGGGGCAACTGGTGGCGAGTAACTCTTGAGGCCTGGCTAGTAGCTCAGGACTTGAAATTTTGAGCCCTGATTTAGACCATGCTGTGGTTCCCCAAGTAACCAAGATAGTCCAATGCCCCGTAGACTCGACCGGGTCTTCCGATGGGAAAACTGCGAGGAGAGCTTTTGGCCAGGACCCCGGCCGTCTGTATGCTCCCTCGCAGTTTTTCAGATGGGAAAACTGCCAAACTGTCCCGGACAAAAAAAGAGAAACAGCTCTCTTTATTATTGCCAGGATTCCCGACTGACTTTTTCCTGTGGGTGAAGCAAGGGGCACTCAGAGATTCGGTTAAGTGGAATGGGGAGGTTTAAAGGTGGGGGTTGGGGAATGCGACCATATTGCATGAAACATGGCATCAAAGGTGGACTAAGCCTTTAAGGCAGGGGTCTCCAAACTGTGGCCCGGTGGCCAGATGTGGCCCTTTGCCTGCCTTTATCTGGCCCTTTGGGGCACACTTCATCCCACTGATTTGAGACATTATCCTGCCCTCTGATACCAAAAATAGGGTGCCGTTTCTCCCACCGACACCAAACATGGGGCACTATATCTCTCCCTAATACCCAAGATGGGGCATGGTTTACTTCCACCGATGCCAGCAAAATATTCTATTCCTGCTGGCCACAGTGCGGCCTCTCTAAAGTCTGAAGGACAATAAACTGGCCCTCTGTTCCGAAAGTTTAGAGACCCCTGCTTAGTAGAGACAGTTGGCGGTAAGCTCCATTCTTCCATATGGCTGTTTTCTTGATAGAAAACTGGTTAAAAATACCAGAAAACAACCTCATGTGGTCAGAATAATTGTCCTCCTGGAATAAAGTGATTTTGCAGTTCCTTATAGGAAAGAAAAATGAGAGCTGTCCAGTACACAGCTTGGAATCAGCGACTCCCGGGCCAAGCTAATTTTTACCTCGAGCACGGGTCAGTATATCCATAATTGGAAGCATTAAGTGTTTCCTATCGCTGTGACCTCGATTACCCCCCAACAACAGCTAATAACACATATTGTGATTGTTTCCTGTTGTTGTGAGTCACGGCTCTCCGAGGGAAGCTGCACACAGGCCTCTGAGCTGGCACAAGTATCATCCTGACATAATGCCGGCATTGATCCTGGAACTCCTAGACAGCAGAAGCTTTGACTTGCATTACATCACAGGGAAATTACAATCTTACAATGTTTTTTTTAAGACACTGTAAGGCTAAATGTATGAGGACCCCTCTCCAATTGATTTGTTTTAATGTTGCAGCGGCATTGCGTCCATAAAGGACGCAGTAGCGCTGCCCCCTGTCTCCAGTCACTCTCTAATCCCCATAGATAGATTCATGCAATGCATTATTCTATCTATGGTCGCTGCTGACACCCCCTATTCAGGTGTCTGGCCCCTTGTTGGGCATCAGGCACCTGTATTACAGTGGTGGGTTGTTTTTTGGATGCACCTGATTAGAGCCATAGGCTCTAATAGGCAGTCAAAAACGTGAGAAGCGGGCGCAACGCTGTGCGTTAGCTTCTCACTCAGCTGTATGTTAGGAAAGCGAAGGAATTGCTTTCCATACATTGACCCGCCTCTTAGCCAATCAGGTGCACCGGGTCTGTGTTACTTGTCACCTGATTGGCTGAAGCCACAGGCGCTGTGATTGGACGCCTATTAGGCATCCAATCAGAGCAGAGAAGGAGCAGGCAGGAGAAGACATCGAGGTTGGGGAAGATGGAGGACACCGGACACCGCTCGCCACCTGCCGCCATTACTCGCTGTCCACCCGAGACAAGGTAAGTGCTGGGCAGATGACGGGGAGGGACAGTGGCAGCTCTTGGGGCACAGTGGCAACACATGGGGCACAGTGGCAACACTTGGGGCACAGTGGCAGCACATGTGGCACAGTGGCAACACTTGGGGCACAGTGGCAGCACTTGGGGCACAGTGGCAGCACATGGGGGACAGTGGCAGCACATGGGGGACAGTGGCAACAATTGGGGAACAGTGGCAACACTTGGGGCACAGTGGCAACATTTTGGGCACAGTGGCAGCACTTGGGGCACAGTGGCAGCACATGGGGCATAGTGGCAGCACTTGGGGCACAGTGGCAGCACTTGGGGCACAGTGGCAACACTTGTGGCACAGTGGCAACATTTGGGGAACATTAGCAGCACATGGGGCACAGTGGCAGCACTCGGGCACAGTGGCAACACTTATGGCACAGTGGCAGCACATGGGGCACAGTGGCAGCACTTGGGCACAGTGGCAACATTTGGGGCACAGTGGCAACATTTGGGGCACAGTGGCAACACTTGGTGCACAGTGGCAGCACATGGGGCACAGTGGCAGCACTTGGGGCACAGTGGCAACACTTGTGGCACAGTGGCAACATTTGGGGAACATTAGCAGCACATGGGGCACAGTGGCAGCACTCGGGCACAGTGGCAACACTTGTGGCACAGTGGCAGCACATGGGGCACAGTGGCAGCACTTGGGGCACAGTGGCAGCACTTGGGGCACAGTGGCAACATTTGGGGCACAGCGGCAGCACTAAGGGCACAGTGGGAGCATTTGATGGGCACATTGGCTGCATTTAAGGGGCAAAGTGGCTGCGTTTGATGGGCACAGTCGCTGAGTTTGATGGGCACAGTGGCTGCACTTGATGGGCACAGTGGCTGCGTTTGGTACAGTCGCTGCAATTGATGGGTTTTTCTTCCAGAATTTTTCAGTTTGTTTGTGCCTCCTCAAAAATTTTTGAGTACCAGCCGCCCTGATTTCCAGTGAAGGGTACTGTTAATACGACGTCATACAAACATATTGTAGACAATTGTGCTCTTCCAGCCTTGTGGTAAAAGTTGGATGAAGGCACGTTCCTGTTCCAACATGACTGTGCCCCATGCACAAAGCCAGCTCCAAAAATACATGGTTTAATTAGTTTAGTGGGGAGGAACTCAATTGGGCTTCAAAGAACCCTGACCTCAACCATACTGATCACCTTTGAGATAAATTGGAATGAGCCAAGTAAGGTCAACCAACATCTCCACAAAAGATATGGGTTTGATGACTTTGGTGAGGAGGAACTGGAGTGGCTTGAACAGAGCCCAGGCCTCAACCCTACCGTTTACCTTTGGGATAAAATGGAATGAGCCAAGTCATGTCAACCAACATCTCCATAAAGATATGGTTTGATGACTTTGGAATTAGAGTAACCTATACAAGCCCTGGCTTCAACCCTACTAATCACCTTTGGCATAAATTGGAATAAGTCAGGTCTTCGCAACCAACATCTACATAAACACATGGTTTGATGAGTTTGGTGAGGGGAACTCGAGTGGCCTGTACAGAGCCCATGCCTCAACCCCACTGTTTACATTTGGGATAAATTGGAATGAGCCAAGTTTTGTCAACAAAACATCTCCATAAATACATGGTTTGATGACTTTGGTGAGGGGAACTCAAGTGGCCTGTACAGAGCCCTGACCTTAAAGTGATACTAAAGTCTTGCTTTTTTTTCCATTAAAAATAACAAACATGTCATACTTACCTAGCCTGAGCAGTAGATTGGCACAGAGAAGCCCAGATCCTCCTCTTCTTGGGTCCCTCTTTGGTGCTCCTGGCTCCTCCCTCTTGTTGAGTGCCCCCACAGCAAGCAGCTTGATATGGGGGCACCCAAGCCAAGTCGTAGCTCCCTGTGTCCATTCAGACCTGGAGCCATGGCCGAGACCCACCCCATTTCTCCACTCATTGGCTCACTAACTTTGATTGACAGCAGGGGGAACTTCTCAACCAACATCTCCTTTAACACATGGTTTAAGGAGCTTGGTATTGGTAAGGAGGAACTTGAGGGCTGTACAGAGCCCTGACCTCAACCCTACTGATCACCGTTGGGATTAGTTGGAATACCAATTGTGAGCTCTGCCTATCAAACATGAGTACCTGACCTTACAAATCAGAACAAATTCCCACAGACCCTGCTAAAATCTTTTGATGAGCCTTCCCAGAAGAGAGGCAGGTTTTAAAGTTGGCCAACTTCCTCCATGTTAATGGCCATTGTTTTGGAAGGGAATGTCCAACAAGCTCATTCATATGAGTCATACAGATGTGATGGTCAGGACTCCACAACCACGTAGGGCCAGATTCAGGTAGAGTTAGGCTGGAGTATCAGTGATACTCCAGCCTAACCGTCACTTTAAGCCAGCGTTCCTGTTTTCTGTAACCAGAAAACAAGAAACGCCGGGTTGGAGTTCCGATGCGATCGGTGTAATTGAATTTCGCCATCGCATCGCAACTTTAATTTAAAAATGGCGCCGGGGCGTTCCCGCTGATTTACGCTGAAAAAATATGTTAATCAGCGGGAATCGGCAATTCACGATCGTATTCGGGCGCGACGCAGTGACTTTCCGACGTTTCGGTAAGCGATACGCGGCGTAAAGATAAAGCAGCCCCCTAGTGGAGTATCCTATGTTAAGTATAGCCGTCGTCATTGCGTCGCAAAAAAAAAAAATCGCGTCGCTTGCGTAAAACGTCCATGAATGGGGATTTTTAACGTCATTGACGTTCACTGACAGAATTTGGAGGATGCGCACTGGGATGCATTGACAGTCGACGCATGCGCAGTACGTTCGCGGCGGGATCGCGCTTAGTTTTAATAATACACGCCCCGTACCCGCCCAATTTGAATTCCACCAGCTCATTTACGATACGCTGCCGCAACTTTAGGAGCAAGTGATTCATGAATAACAGCACTTGCTCCTAAAATTTCGCCAGAGTAACGTAAATGAGAAACGTTACTCCAGAGCAAAGATGCTCCCATCTACCTGAATCTGGCCCATAGTGTATTTGTGTAAGTGATCAGCATCTTGCTAACCGAACAATACCGTATAGATTGAGTGAGTTAGTAACTTGTATAGCCCTACAAATGTGAACTAAATCACCTCAAGGCGCTTTTTGCATCCAGTGTTGTCCTGATCCTTCAGAAGAGGTGGGTCTTTCGTTTTTTCCTAAAAGCCCAATGGTTTTCTTCCATGCAGATGGTTGTGGGTACAGCGTTCCAGAGACAAGGTCCTTGGACTGCAAATCTTTGTTCTCCCTTAGATTTGAAGCAGGATTTGGGGATTTGGAGATGGTTTTGGTTAGTTGGCCAAAGAAGGTGATTGGTGACATAGGGCCAGATTCAGGTAGATGGGAGCATCTTTAATCTGGAGTAACGTTTCTCATTTACGTTACTCTGGCGAAATTTACTAGCAAGTGCTGTTATTCATGAAGCACTTGCTCCTAAAGTTGCGGCAGCGTATCGAAAATGAGCCGGCGGAATTCAAATTGGGCGGGTACGGGGCGTGTATTATTTAAACTAGGCGCGATCCCGCGGCAAACGTACTGCGCATGCGTCGCGTCGACTGTCAATGCATCCCAGTGCGCATGCTCACTTCCTTGGAAACGACAGCGCAATGTGTTCCGTTGGGCGTTTAAATGCGCCCGTAGATGCGCCATTCCGGCACTAAAGTATATTCTGTTCCCCCTCCCCGCAGTGAAGTTACTTTTGTTCTGAGATGGCTGCTCCCGTTCCCCGCAAACACAGGAGAAAGCTGAACTCTAAAGGCCAGGAGCTGTCAGCCGTCATCTCGGCTATGGAGACCTATGATGTCTTCCTCCATGGCTGTAAAAGTTGACAGACAAGCATGGACAGAGGTGGTGTCCTGCAAGTGGGGGTGCTCAGCTAGCTCTTATCGTCGGTAACGCTGCTGTAGCTGCTCTCCTGCTGACCTGTGGCCGTCTGGAGTAAAGATAAATCAGCTATTTGTAGCAATAACTTAGCGCCGGAGGGACGAGACATACGCGCGGCGCATGTAGCCAGCGTATGGTGCTAATCCGTTCGCGAATCGGGAAATCTCCCTCATTTGCATATTTGCAGGGGAAATCAATTGGCGCGACTGATGCGCCAAGCGAAACTATGCGCTGACGATACTCTGGCGTCGGAAAGTTAAGCCGGTCGGGAAAGCCCGTTTTCTGTCGCATCTAGTTTGGTGGGTACGGCCGCGGAGATACAACGGCGCATCTTGACAGTTACGCGGCGCATATCTAAATACTCCAGCGCAACTCTACCTGAATCTGGCCCATAGGGTTTTATTTTCTAGTTTCCTTGCGAGCATTTCTGAGTCAGGCAGAGGGTCTTGAATGTGACCCGATCCTTTACAGCTAGCCAATGGAGGGTCCTCAGGGACGGGGTGATTGATTCCCAGGGCTTTATCCCCGTTACCAGTCTGGCTGCCGTGTTCTGGACAACTTGTAGGCGCGAAATCTGGTATTTAGGTAGTCTTTTAAGGTCCCAAGGTCTTCCTGCTCCCAAGCTGTCCTCTGTCCCTCGCCGTGGGCACAACCCGGTGTTGACCGATGGGGCCCATTTATGTTCTGCGCATGAACAACAAAAAAAAAAAGGGTCACACTCTGATGACATCAATTTTTAAAAAACTTTATTGAGACAAACAGTGCACCTCCACAATTCTGCTTGAAAGACCTGCCATTCTAAGGCGTTTCACTGATCTGGACGTACAGAACTTTTAAGATGCCATACAACCAACTGAACAATTTATCAACAAATATAAGTACTTAGAAAGTCTTATTTTTACACAGGTTAAATCCTCATAGGTATATCCTACATTAGCCACTCCTTAGCAAGATTTACACATTTCAATGTTCCCAAATAGGGTCATCTGGTTATTATAATGAAAGCTGTATCAGAATGCACGGGGGCTCAACCTGTGGCTCTTCAGGTTTTGCAGAAATACAGTTCCCATCATGCCTCTGTGTTTTGGAGTCATATTTATAACTGTCAGCGGCTTGCAATGCCTCATGGGACTTGTAGTTCTGCAACAGCTGGAGGGACACAGGTTGAGCACCCATGACATAAGGGGATGGGGTAATTCTCTAATTTCCCAAATTTCCAGTTGGCTTCTTCAGGATGTATGTGTAAAACATCTACAATATCCTACTCTGGGAAACATCAACATTATCCCTTGCAGTCGACCTGCTTCTGGAATATCTTCTTACCCAATACTCTAGACACGTGCAATTCGTTTCGTTCCGAATACGTTTTTTAACGAATTTCAACAAATTTGGTACCGTATTTATCGGCGTATACCGCACACTTTTTTGCCCTGAAAATCAGGGCAAAATTGTGGGTGCGCGGTATACGCCGATACCCGCTTTCCCGCGCCGCTTTCGAATACTGCGCCGGCATGTACCGAGCGCAGTACACTCGGGTATAGTCGGGCAGACTCGGCTCCTCTCGCGCTGACGTCCTGGACGTACAGGATGTGAGCGCGAAAGGAGCCGAGCCTGCCCGACTATATGCGAGTGTACTGCGCTCAGTATATGCAGGCGCAGTACACTCGGGTATAGTCGGGCAGACTCGGCTCCTCTCGCGCTGACGTCCTGTACGTCCAGGATGTCAGCGCGAGAGGAGCCGAGTCTGCCCGACTATACCCGAGTGTACTGCGCTCGGTATATGCCGGCGCAGTATTCGAAAACGGCGCGGGGGAAAGCGAGGATCGAGCGGGGAGGACACCGCAGAAGGACGCCGGACCCGACGAAGAGGACACCCGAAGCCGCCGATGGACGCCGCGCAAGACACCAAAACTGTAAGTACAAAAAACTTTTTTTCAACAAGAATGGGGGCCACTTTAGGGGTGCGCGCTATACGCGGGAGCGCGCTATACCCCGATAAATACGGTAATTCGTAAATATCCGAATTAACAAAAACCAGTTTAACGAATTTGTCCGAATATTCAAAAATTTTGTAAATTCGTACTTTCATGAATTCATACATTCGCACATTTGTAAATGCTTACATTGGTACATTCGTAAATGCTTAAATTCATACATTCGTAAATGCTTAAATTTGTAAATTTGTAAATTCGTACATTCGTAAATGCTTAGATTCGTACATTTGTAAATTCGTACATTTGTAAATTCGTACATTTGAATATTCCAAAATTTCGTAAATTCTTACTTTCCTAAATTCATACATTCGTAAATTCGTACATTTGTAAATTCGTACATTTGTAAATGCTTAAATT
The DNA here is from genome assembly GCA_029574335.1 of Rana kukunoris. Taxonomy (NCBI): domain Eukaryota; kingdom Metazoa; phylum Chordata; class Amphibia; order Anura; family Ranidae; genus Rana; species Rana kukunoris. The sequence goes on along the minus strand of CM056052.1, from coordinate 22,455,148 downwards.
CATACATTCGCACATTCGTAAATTCGTACAAATAAATTAGAATTGTACAAATTTACGAATGTAAGAATGTACGAATTTACAAATTTACGAATGTACGAATTTACAAATTTACGAATGTACGATTTTATATATTTACGAATGTAAGAATGTACTAATTTACTAATGTATGAATTTACCAATGTACGAATTTATGAATATACAAATTTACGAACGTAAGAATGTACGAATTTGCTAATTTACGAATGTACAAATGTACGAATGTACAAATTTACAAATTTCCTAATGTACGATTTTACGAATGTACGAATTTACTAATTTCCGAATGTACAAATGTACGAATGTAAGGCCGCGTACACACGATCAGACCGGTCCGATGAAACTGGTCTTAAGACCAGTTTCATCGGACCAATTCGATGGTGTGTACGGCCCATCGGACCGTTGTCCGTTGGACCAAAGTTTCAAAACTTGCTTTAAAATCTGTCCGACGGACCAAAAAGATGGTTAGTACACAAAAGCATCGGACCCAAAACCCGCGCATGCTCAGAATCAAGTCGACGCATGCTTGGAAGCATTGAACTTCGTTTTTTCAGCACGTCGTTGTGTTCTATGTCACCGCGTTCTGGCCTGATCGGATTTTTGGCCCGGATGGTGTGTACACACATCAGACCATCAGACCACTTCAGCGTGGTCTAATGAAAACGGTCCGTCGGACCATTCTCATCGGACCGGTCTGATCGTGTGTATGTGGCCTTAGAATGTATGAATTTCCGAATATACGAATTTCCGAATGTACAAATTTACGAATGTACGAATTTCCAAATGTACAAATTTACGAATGTACAAATTTACGAATGTACGAATTTACGAATTGCGATCATAACCAATGACCCAAAAAACTATAAAAAAACAATGGTGCTAGACCGGTCCCGTCCCCGTAGATCTTCTCCCCATGCTCCAGCAGCTTAGGGTCCTGAAGACATTAAGACCAATACAGGGACCATAGAAACAGTCCACCGTTGGCGTGTTGGGGAGGGCCATCTGCTGGGGGGGGGGGGAGCTCCTTCCCAAGGGATAATTTTCAAGTTTGGCTTTAAGGTAACAATCTTGGATAATTGTTTTAAAACGTTATCAAATTTTTTGGCCCATCTTTAACAACTTACAAGAAAGAGGATATGCAGCAACCCATTTGTTACACCCATTGGCCAATCCACCTCTGGGGGGAGAAAAAGAGGGGGATCGGGATCACCAAGGGGCAGTGTATGATTCTGATATATCAAAAACAAAAACAATATATCTTTTATTCATCCCAGCACTCTCTTTACTAAAGTACAAATGGACAGAAAAGTGTGACAACACAAATTGATGGCTCTACTAATATTATTACATAACCAGATAGATTGTTATCATTGCAAGGAAGTCCATATATATATACATATATATATATATATATATATATATATATATACATATATATATATATATATATATATATTATATATATATATATATATATATATATATATATATATATATATATACTGTATACTGTAAATATAATGAAACCGAAACTCGACCAAAAGCTTTTGCTAAAACGTATCTTTATTTGCAACCAGGGTAAGAATCAAATAAGCTAGAACTAACGCGTTTCGGCCTAAAATGGCCAAGTTAGCTATGAGCTTTGGGTAGAAAAGTGTGTTAGAGGTACTACATTCGTGGATTCTTACCCAGCTTGCAAATAAAGATATATTTTACCACACGCTTTTGGTCAAGTGCTGGTTTCAATGTACCCTATTTATTTGGCGTATAACACGCACATGGGGATAAAGCGCACCCTAACTTTAAGAGGGAAGTTTCAGGGAAAACCCTTTCACAGCCCCCTGCGTATAACAAAGCAGGCACAGTTTACCCTCTATTTTCAGGGAAAGAAAGTGAGGCCCTGTACACCCGATCAGACCGGTCCGATGAGAATGGTCCGACGGACCGTTTTCATCGGGCCACCGCTGAAGTGGTCTGATGGTCTGATGTGCGTACACACCATTAGTCCAAAATCCCATCGGGTCAGAACGCGGTGACGTAGAACACAACGACGTGCTGAAAAAACGAAGTTCAATGCTTCCAAGCATGCGTCGACTTGATTCTGAGTATGCGCGGGATTTTAAAGCAAGTTTTAAAACTTTGGTCCGACGGACAACGGTCCGATGGGCCGTACACACGATCAATTTGGTCTGATAAAACTGGTCTTCAGACCAGTTTCATCGGACCGGTCTGATCGTGTGTACGCGGCCTGAGTGTTATGCACCAATGTTTTTTTTTCAGAGGGAACTTGGGCAAACTCAGTTCCACCACCTTTGGCTCAGACCCTTTGGTGCCTGCTCACCACAATCACTTGTAAACACAGTGTCTCGGGCGGACAAATTTCAAAGCATGCTTTGAAATTTGTCTGCTGGGAAAACATGTCTGCTCGCCCGTACACACAATCGGAGATGTCTGCTGAAACGGTCCGTCGGACCAGTTTCAGCAGGTAAATTCGATCGTGTGTACAAGGCCTAAGACCCTCCTACTGTTTGTGAAATCTGAACGGGTCGTGGTTAAGTTCCTGCACCTACTTTCTGAGAAAAAAAGCTCTGTATATATGATCATTTTTTTGTCTCTGTTTAGTTGCCAAATGGGGTATTTTCTGTTTAAAATCAATAAAAAAGCATTCCAACCAGGACAGGACATAATATTATTATTTTTTGTCTCCACCTAGTGGCCAATTGCAGTATTTTCTGTTTTAAACCAAGGAAAAGGTATTCAACCAGCACAGGAAATAGCCTAATATAATTGTTTGGGGGTTTTGTTCTAGTGTACACATGCAGTATATTCTATTTTAAAATTAGCACAAGAAATAGCCTAATAATATTTTTTTCTCTCCATCTAGTGGCAGTATTCAGTATTTTCTGTTTCAAATCAAGTTAAATCTAATATCATTTTTTTTGTCTCCATCTGGTGGCCAAATGCTGTATTTTCTGTTTTGAATCAACAAAAAGCATTCAACCAGCACAGGAAATAGCCTAATATTATTTGTTTGTCTCCATCTCGTGGCCAAATGCGGTATTTTCTGTTTTAAATCAATGAAAAGCATTCAACCAGCACAGGAAATAGCCTAATATTATTTTGTTGTCTCCTTCTAATGGCCAAAATGCAGTATTTTCTGTTTTATCTTTCAATGGTTTTTATTCAAGTCTTTTACAATACAAAGTAAGGACCATGGCATTGATTTTAACAGTGGATAGTTTTCATAGACAGAGAAGCATACATTTTAATCATGGATAATCGCCCTCCCCCAGTAATTTCTGTTCTAAATCAACAAAAAGCATTCAACCAGCACAGGAAATAGGCTAATATTATTTTTTGTCTCCATTGTGGTATTGTGGTATTTTCTGTTTTGAATCAATAAAAAGTATTCAACCAGACCAGGGCATAGCCTAATATTCGTGTTTTTGTCTCCATCTAGTGGCCAAATGCTGTATTTTCTGTTTTAAATCAATGAAAATCATTCAACCAGCACAGGAAATAGCCCAATAGTCTTTTTTTTGGCTCCATCTAGTGGCCAAATGTGGTATTTTTATTTTTTAAATCAATGAAAAGCATTCAACCAGCACAGGAGATGTTGAAAAATATATCCCTACAGAGCACTTTATTAAGAATATTTGCTACACTTCATCCTGTGTCTATGTTTTTTGGGGGGTGTCCCCCAACTCCACCCCCCCCACTGAAGTCGCCAACAGTTGTTGGACATGATCAAAAATCACTCATGTAGCATAGCTGATCATCGGCCCATCCCAACGACGACACGCTGAAGAGGAAGCGCGCTCAGAGAAAGCATCTAAAGGAAAGTTGGCCGGGCGCCCAAGACATGGCGGCAGACAAAAGATACCTGGAAGTGTGGATTCAATGTGCATCTTTCTACGTGTCGTAGCGTTGGAATTTCCGCCAAGGCCTCTGAAAACAGTGACACATTCCCCCACGGCAGCTGTGATACACATCAATATCTTGTGCTGCATAACAGGAAGCGATGAGCTCACCGGGAAATGATGCTCTGGGATTACGGCAGGAGGTGCGTGCGCCTCATACCACAAACACACAGAGGATCCAACTTACACTAGAGTGTAGGCTCCTCAGTCCAGTCTCCCAGGTTCACCAACTGTCAAGTCTGCCAGTTCTTCACAGATCCTTGGAAGAACACTGGTGGACACTGGTGGATTTAGTGCCTGTCTAGGAGCTTACAATCTTGCGGTTTTTAAAGCACAGGCCCCTCTCCAACCCCTCATAATGGGCAGAGCAGGTATACAGAAGCAGGAACTCAGCACAGGGATGGTGGGAACCCCTCATAATGTACACAGCAGGTGTACAGATCAAGGAACTCAATACAGGGATGGTGGAAACCCCTCATAATGGGCACAGCTGGTATGCAGAATCAGGAATTCAGCACAGGGATGGGAGGAACCCATCATAATGGGCACAGCAGGTGTACAGACCTAGACACTTAGCACAGGGATGGTGGGAACCCCTCGTAATGAGCACAGCAGGTGTACAGACACAGGAATTCAGCACAGGGATGGTGGGAACCCCTCATAATGGGCACAGCAGGTGTACAGATATGGGAATTCAGCACAGGAATGCTGGGTACCCCTCATAATGGGCACAGCAGGTGTACAGACATGGGAACTCAACACAGGAATGGTGGGGACCCCTCATAATGGGCACAGCAGGTGTACAGACCCAGTAACCTAGCAGAGGGATGGTGGGAACCCTTCATAATGGGCACATCAGGTGTACAGACATGGGAATTTAGCACAGGATTGGTGGGGACCCCTCATAATGGGCACAACAGGTGTACAGACATGGGAATTTAGCACAGGAATGGTGGGAACCCCTCATAATGGGCACAGCAGGTGTACAGACATGGGAATTTAGCACAGGAATGGTGGAAACCCCTCATAATGGGCACAGCAATGTGTAAGGGCGCACTCTGATGGGGACTCCAAATATAAGGGAGTACTGTGATATAGACAACTGATCAACTAATCCATTGGGGGGGGCGTGGCCTAGCTGTGCAGGAAGATGGACGCTTGAACTCAGAGCTCCGGCTACCCCGGGACGGTTTCAGCTTCTTACGCCGAGGTTTCTTCCCCATTACCGTCTATCTTAGACCATGGGCACAGCGTCGAGGCAATCCCTCCCCCCCACCTCCCGTTCTCCACGGGAAAACACCGGTTCCCAAGGGCACAACATACCGGAGATGTTTCGCGCCTCCCGAGGGAACATGGCGACCTCCCGTCACTCTGCCTCACAAGACGCGGCTAGACAACCTCTTCTGGTGTTCTATTAGCACCGCTGGCTGCTCCATCGCCTCCTACACCACCCGAACAGGGGATGATGAATCCCTCTCAACAGCCCCAGCTCAATATTATGGATCTCAAGGCTATAGCTTCGGACATCAAGGACACCCTGTCGGCGGCCCTGTCGGCGGCAGTTGCAGAACTGCGAATTGACATCAGAGCTCTATCTGAGCGGGTCGCAACGACCGAACGGATGGTAGAAGAACATGACCAGGTCCTCCTACGCTCTACACGGAAAATAGATGACCATACCCTTCAGTTAAGGGACGTGAATAGGCACCTGGAGGACCTGGACAACAGGGGGCGCCGCCATAACCTTAGGGTGAGGGGGCTCCCTGAGTCCGTAGAGGGGGACCAGGTAAAACAAGAGGTCACTGCTATCTTTAATGGGGTGCTGGGCAGACCCCCACAGACCAAGATTGAGATGGAAAGGATACATCGGGCACTCCGTCCCAGGGGCAAGGACGCCGATCCCCCCAGAGACGTGATCTGCTGCCTGGTGGACTTCGGCCTTAAAGAGGATATTCTACAACAGGCCAGGGGGCAGAGACTTTCTCATGGGGGTGTCCCACTGCAAATATACCAAGACCTCTCGGGGATCACACTACAACACCGACGGGACCTCCGGCCTTTGCTGGATGAACTTAGGGCGCGAGGTATCAGGTACAAGTGGAAATTCCCTTTCTGTCTGGCGGCCTCCCATCAAGGTCATAATGCTACCCTGAGGGTCCCCGAGGACCTGCCTCACTTCTGTGATGTCCTAGGCATGCCGCTTATACAGGTGCCCGACTGGTATGCCCCCTACCGCCGCTCTGTGGGCAGGTGGGAAAAGCCGCGAGATGAACCCATGGAAACCCGGACCAGTAGACACCGCAGGCGGAGGTCCCCCTCCTCGTCCAGGCACCTTCAGAGCTCTCAACCCGCCGGAGGTGGATGGGACCCTACAACCCCACCCGGGGCCAGGCGAGCGAGACGGGACAAATAATTCCTTTCACACAGGTACTTATGCAACATCCCTCCTTTGTCCTGTTTGGACCCCTGTTATTCCCGGTTTGTGTTTATGACTTTGACTCTCACTTTGTTTTGCCACTCTGGGCCCCCAAGATGGCGGGTGTCCGCCTGAGGCGATCTGTTACTGTCCCAACCGCCTGTCACTACAAACCCTGCCAGGAACTACATCTCCCAGACTGCTCTACGCGGCTGCGTCAGCAGGGACTTGCCACTCCCTTTCCTGCTGTGCTCTGGTTGACTCCGCAACGGACACTCCCAAAGGTTGTGATGGCCATCGGGCGACAACTCCCCGCCCCTGTTGCACACGGAAGGTCCTGGTCATGGTTGCCTGCGACTACTACCCCGTCATCGAAGACCTCTTTGGCCGTACTTCATCTTTCCGCTCCCAATGCGGCTCCCATAGGACCCTTCCCTCTGTGTGCTCATGCAGCCCTCCGCATCTCGCCACGACGCACTGTCGTGCACCTTTCCATCTCCCGCAAGACCGGAATATAACACTCCACCGGCGTCCAGCCACGAGACGTCATCACCAGCCTCCTGCCTCGCTCGCTAGCCTCCCATCGCAGACGACCAGGCAAGTACCGTGGACAGAGTGCTAACAATCTGACTGATGCTCCATAACCCACAGGGAGCACGCCCTCTGCCCACCCCTTAGGAGTGGCTCCTTCCCTCCATGACTGGCACCTCTGAACTGGAGACCGGGTCGGCCGTGAACAATGTTGCTGCCCACCTACCCGGCCAGGCATACCTGATCGACCTGTGGCCATGTCTTCCAGAGGACCAAGCAATGTCAGGGGTTGTAAGTTTTGGTGAAGGTACTTTGAATGGGGTTTAGCTTGGGGCTTTCTGTGTCCCCCCTCCTTACACTTTAACCTGCGGACGGATGAGGGGGTGGTGGACGTATTGAACCTCCCCCCCCTCTCATGACAGGCTGGCTGTGGTGCTGATGCTGGGGAACTGTACGGGAGGAGATGATGGCCCCGGGTTCTTAGGTGCGTTGTCATGGCCGGTTGCACTGCGCCTGATCATGTTGACGAATTCACCTAATGGCCTCTTCCTCCTTGTGGAGTTTCCCAGCTCCCCCACAGGTGCTCGGGTCGGCAGTATGTAGATTAAGCTTATGCCAGAATTACCTCTAAAAGCTAAAGGTTTTGTTCACTGGCCGTTCTGGGGTGGCCTATAGCCACACGATCCTACTGGTTTTATTTTCCTTTTCAGGGTTTCTGTTATAGAGTTTTATGTATTACACTGTACTGCCTTCTGTTCTGTTCTAGGCTGGGTCAACCCCCCAACAGTGGTGTACGGTGACTCCCGGGCTCTGATCTAGGACCCGGGCGTGCGGTGCACCCTGTATCGTTCCGATTCCTTTGATACACACACTAAGTGGAGGGACGTTGTCCTCCCACTTAATCGGTATTTAGTACACTCACTTAGTAGTACCGCCCATCGAGGTGCTACTACCCACGCACCTTACTCTCCCTATCCAACAGCCGTCGGCTGTCCCGTTTCCCTTAGGATAGGACCTTCCCCCCCCCCCCCCCCCTCTCCCTGCGACATGGCGACCCGGGACAACGGCTCCGCTTCTACTACGAGTACTACTCCTCCCCTGTCCAAACTAAAGCTTTACTCTTTAAA